>RDPX01000147.1:670095-867406 GCA_003991215.1 Morbakka virulenta
AAGATAAAGCATTACATGGCCAGTTTGTGAAAAACTTGAAGGGAGTGGACGAGATTAACACCTGGAAGTGGCTTGTCAAGGGTGACCTTAAAGGACCCACAGAAGCTCTGATATGTAGTGCCCAAGAACAATCGCTTCGGACTAACTACATCAAATATAATATTGATAAGTCTGCTGAGTCACCACTTTGTAGAATGTGTGGCGAAAAAGGAGAAAGCGTTTCGCACATTGTGAGTGAATGCAGCAAACTGGCTCAGTGTGAATATAAGCGACGGCATGACAATGTAGCAAGGAATATCCATTGGACAGCATGTGGGGCTGCCGGAGCCGAAAGAGCTGAGAACTGGTACCAACAACAGCCAGAAGGTGTCGTTAAAACAAAATCACACAAAGTCCTTTGGGATTTCAACATCCAGTGTGATCAAGCGGTGCAAGCAAGAAGGCCTGACATAGTTGTTATGGACAAAAGAAAGAAGGAGGCCATCATTATAAATGTTGCAATACCAAGTAATTATCAGGTCTGTGAAAAAGAACTTCAAAAGATTGAAAAGTACCAGCTGTTGAGAAATGAGGTTGCCCGTTTATGGGACTTAAAGAAGGTTCTAATCATACCTGTTGTCATAGGTGCTCTAGGTGCAGCAGGAAAGAAGTTTGACGACTATATACAGAAATTTGGACTTAAAATCAGGATAAAGGTAATGCAAAAAACGGCTTTGTTAGGAACGGCAAGAATTTTGACGAAAGTGTTGTCTTTAAGACCTGGAAAGAGGGCTTTTGGGACCTTTGGTGACTTGCTGTCACCTGCTTCCATAAGTATAATGAAGACCAGAATAATATAATTTTATTTTGAGATAAAAATATGATAAACCCCTAATAATAATAAATGGCTGAGTTACCCGTTGGTTCGTATTACTCCACCACTCAACAATAATGACAATAATATTACTACTACTACTACTACTACTACTACTACTACTACTACTAATAATAATAATAATAATAATAATAATAGTAATAATGGGAGCATCACATCTAGGTGTCGTGAGCGTGGATCCCAAGTTCTGAAGGGCTGAGTACCGAGTTCGTACTTGTTACTTAGTCCTGAGGCCTTGTGTGAAGCCTCGCTACGGAGACCGTTTTAAGCAGAATGGGTTATCTAAACTGGGAAACCTAAACAGGTCCCACTTGCAATGGCATGTGCTGTTTCAATTTACATCAATATCGCACACACTTGGGTGTGATGCATGCATCCAGCTTACCCTTATCGGACTGGGAGTCAGATGGGTTTGCTGATGTTTCTACCCCTGAGTCATTTGTAGACTTGTATTGCTCCACCACTCAATAATAATAATAATAATAATAATCGAAACTTTTTATTTTTTATCTGAACACATACAATTACAAACCTCACTAATCAAGGTAGTTTGCATTGGCTTGCCTATTTAACAAAATCAAAATTAAATATTTTACTAACAAAATTAATAAAACGGGAATAATTTAGTGTTTGTCCATGGTTGATTTCTACGAAAGAATATGTGGTATGTAGTGTGAATGATTATATTGGAAAGTTTGGTTGAAAGAAAGCGCTCGTGTTTGTTGTCGATGTTCAAAGCGTTGCACATTTCACTGAAAGTAATACAAGATTTATTGAATTTACCTAAGGAGCTCATGGAGAGATTTACAAAACTAACTTTCGAAAAGCTGGAATGCAAATCGCGAACCAAAGAACGAAATTTTTCGTATTTGCGAGAAGCATTTTTATCCAGGTTTGTTTCATACCCCACCGTCAATTCAAAAATGTATAACTGTTGTTATGGAGTAACTAAGAGCCAATCGGGCCTCAAGGCACCTCCAGTTATAATCCATGGCGATAAGAATCCACAGATATCAGCGTATATTGTACACCCTTCAAGGTATTTGAGAGCTTCTGCTAAAAACTGTAATGCTGAGTTGTGTCGCCAAATATATCGACCTTCCTGAAGGTACGTTTTGCAGCCGGCGACAACATGAAGAAGGGTTTCTGGTTCAAAGCAGGAAGAGCAAGAAGACGATAGACTAAGTTTCCATTAAGATAGATTTTTACGAGTTGCAAGGGTGTTATTCAAATAACGAATGGTAAAGCTGAAGATATTTTTGGGCAGCTTACTTTGAACTTCGGACCAAAACTTGTTATATTTTGAAGTTGCGTTGTCAAAGAGAAATGAGAGAATAGTACCTTGAGTAGTAAGATGACTTTGTAAACGCTCCTTGTGTTCTGTCTGTACAGCTTTCAGAACTTCTTTTGTATTTTTATAAACATCGTGTTGTATATTGGTACCATTGCTTGTGTTTTTCCACAATGTTCGGATATTATCATTTGGTGACAACTTCAGAGCGTTACGGGTGACAGTTTGGCATTGTAGAAATTTTGTGGTAGGCAGCTGCAAGTTGAGTCCAAATTGATTTTTGGAAAGAATAATGGAGCTAAGCGTGGCACTTATAGGCAGGTCAAGCCACTGGCGTATGTATTTAGAGACCAGGTTGTCGAGATTTTCTGCCACCCAAGTCTTAGAAACATTTGAAACAGTAAGGTGCCAGGAAACCTTTGGGAGGGCAAATTCACTATAGAGACGCAGTTTGTGTTTTGGATGGATAGGTAAGGAATCAATTTGTTTGAGAAGATCTAGTAAAACAGACAGAAGCTTGGATTTGTGAGACTGATTTGTCATTTCAAAGTGATAGAAAGGTCCAAGATACTTGAAGGTATCTCCCATTGCTACAGGAGGTAGAGTTTCATTATTAACAAAAAGTTTAGGTTGAAATTGAAGAGATCTTGTAGTGAATTTTTTAATTCCGAATGTGGCACATTTATCAACCCTTATGATTATGTTGGCCCATTGACACCATCGAGTAAAACAGTTTAAAAGAAGCTGGTTCTCTCTTTCCCCACTTGTAATGACCGCAACGTCATCTGCGAACTGAAACCGGTGTACAGGATTGAACATGCGACCGTTCTTATCGTGAGGTGAAAAACCAAGTTGATTGTATTTTTCAGCCCTAATATATTGAATGAATGTGTTAAACACATATTAAAGAATAGTGGACAAAGACAATCTCCTTGTAAAAGCCCACGACGAACTGTTATGGCTTCAGTTGTAAAATGATTAGTGATAAATGTTGTTGTAAAATCAGTGTAAAGACTGGTGCTTAAAGACTTTATTTTGCCAGGAATATGATGGTGATCAAGAACAGATGTAATTAGGTTAATAATAATAATAATAATAATAATAATAATAATAATAATGCAAATATTAATAATGATAACAATTGCGAAATATCAACAACTGTGTTTCGAACTACGAAAGAGAAGGCAAATTTTCAGGTAAAAGTTATACTAGTAGTGATGGTGGAATGAAGAAATTGAAGAACGCGATAAAAGAACTATTTAATGAAAAGTTTGACGATAAACTTGCGAACGAAATACAAAAGAAAGTATTATAGAAAGCGAAACAATTATTATCGTTGTCTGGGTTAATTGAATGAACGTTGTTTAAATTAGCTATCAAAACTTGTTACGTGAAGACTTGGAATGAATTTATATCCACTGTTTATTGCAAAATGTGTGCTGTTTATCTGTGGTTACAAATAATCATCATTCAAGAATGAGTTCTGAGCTGAGATAATATGTTTTTGAAAAGCATGCAGCGTATGACAAGCAAGAATGTTGAGGGCTACAAAAGAAATGAACTCTCACGTTGAACAGGAGCTGACAGGCTAAATATTATTTCCATACCAGGTATAATTATAAAGATGATAAACAGCAAAATATCGATATTAAGAGTCAACCAGACGTTTGGTCTATTTAAGGAGATTGTTTGAAAGATCGTGAGTAAAATCAAAGTAAAGAAAACAGCAGGTTCTAATGATTTAAGTGTTATGTTGACCAAGACAGTCCATAACTAAATATACATCATTGGATGTATATTTAGTTAATCCCAAAAGAGAGCTTTTTTGACCTACACCTTAGAGATTTAGTAAAATTTGTCCAGTGGCAAAAATAAACTGCCTAAAACGACAACGATTAACGATCAGTGGATCTAAATGTCATTTTAATTAAATATTTATAACTTGTGAGATTGACTATACTCAAACCCTTCACCAATAAACACTTGGACTCCACTCAGCTTTCCTCTGTAAACAAGATGCACAATTTTTAAAAACCTGCGGCTATTAAAATATCTAAAAAAAGAAATTGCCCAATGGGGTTTTTGTTACTTGTTAGGACAAGTTGTGACGTTTATAAAATTTTTGTTCAATGCCGACCTCAAATCCTGGTATTACAAATCTTCCGCCTTACCCCCCGTGGAAACCAGGCCTGTTCAAAACGTAAACAGTTTTTCTTGTTTGTGTGAAAGTTCTGGCTTGAAATTATTTAATTAATTAATATTTAATGAGAATTCTCATGTCATTCAGTCTTTAGTATTATCTTAATGAATTTCCTGCTTGTTTCTGTAAAGTTTATGTTGCTAGGATGCTTCGTTTTGTCAATATTTTAAACTTTGTTCGTCATCTACTTTGAAAACTCTTTCAATTTTAAGGCCTATGTCAGCAAAATGTAAAAACAGGTAAACTGAAGATGATTTAAATGATAGTGACATCTTGTTAGTGAAAACATCGATTATAAGTCTTTATGTACTCCGAAGGCTTTCTTTATCAACTTTGACTTAAAGTTAAACAGAAAAACGCATGATTTCGAATTCTTGATTGCTTATTGCAGCCTTGATGTCGAGGGTACTTCGAGTCTTTGCTAGAAGAATTACAAGTGTCGATACACTCTGATATTTTTATTAAAAATGTGTTTGTATTTAGAGAGCTATCAACAGGAACTTTAAGATATTTGTATTCCTTGCTTAATGAGATGTTGTTACTGTTTCCAGAAACGGAAAATCTTCAATTTGTTTACCAACTTTCTGTGATATTTCAAACAGTATTGCTTCATTTTTTCTCTGTTTAAGGTTTCATGACTAGCTCATCTTCCTGAAACACTATCAGGATAGAGGTTTAACTATCGGTCACTATTCTAGTGATTTATTTATGAGCGTTGTAGAACAGAATATATCGTTTCTATATTTGATAGCTTTTAAGTGGTTGGTAGCGTCAGTGAGGTCATTAAAGATTATGAAAAACAGCAA
The DNA here is from genome assembly GCA_003991215.1 of Morbakka virulenta. NCBI lineage: Eukaryota > Metazoa > Cnidaria > Cubozoa > Carybdeida > Carukiidae > Morbakka > Morbakka virulenta. The sequence goes on from RDPX01000147.1 coordinate 675,267, forward strand.
TGGGCTTAAATGGATCCTTGAGGGACAACTGAACACTGGATATGTTATCAGAGTTCAGTTGTTCCATTTGACCAGAAGCTTTACGATAAAACTAGCAATCAACAAATCAGTCAAGATATTAATAGTAAATACCATGTTTTGGTAATTTAGTAAGTAGTTTCATGTGACTTGTCGGTTCAAAAGCATCTAACAAATCGGCAAAAAAACTAACGATCAAGTTTCCTGTGTCTAAATTTGATCTTGTATGTCCAACAAAAATGTAGCTGTTTGTTCAGTTGAGATGCCACTGTACAAACAAAATAAGAAGGAATTTAATGGCTTGGTTTCTTTCAGAGTTTGTAAGTTCTGTATGAGCAATGCTTTTATTGGTTTTGAGACTGATGGCAAAACTAAGATACTCTTGTAGATATCAAGCAGTGTCAGGAATCCAGATTTAAGAAGCAGTACAATATGGTGTGTTTTCTCATTTAACGATACGATTTCAGACTTTATAGAGAGGTTTGTTTAATAAAATAAGGAGAGTTTTGTCAAGTTTTTTGCATCCTTCAACAATGAAGAAAGTAGATTGTTACACCCAGAGGCTTGCTTTCTTTTTAGTTTTTAAGGTAGCTGTACATCTCCTATACATCTATGTACATCTTTTGAATATTTTAACTGGAAAATCAATAGACTTGCTTCATATTGTCTTTAAGAAATATTGCTTTTCGACTGAGTTAATGGTACGATGTTAAAAGAGGTTCTTAAATTGGTTTCCTATCTAAGTTTCATCTATACGTTTTTCGCCATTGACTGAGAAAGGTTGAGGAAAGGAGGATTTTGTCTGAGATGTTGAAAGCATACATTGAACTTTTTTCTAGAACTTTTGTGTCCTCAGTTTCCGTTCAGTATATTTTTGTTGTAATTGCTATTAGCTTTGATGAGTAAACCGTTAACTCCATTTCTCTTATGCTGGTAAGCTCTTTTCTCGGAGTCAGATTTGATTCTATGATATTTCAAAAGTAATTGATTTCTTTTATTCTTTGTTACTCTTAGTTCGTTCTGGTGCAACTTCACTTTAATGAGTGGTGCACGAAGGCTGAAACTATCAGATATGGTTAAGCTAAAGGCTTTACATGTAGAATTTCCATCATGAGTCATACACGTCGATCGAATTACCATTTACAAGATCTGGATTTAAACTGTAGTCAAGTGTTTTCTTTAGGCTCAAATCTTTGATGATTTAATTTTTACAGACATTCAACTACTTTGTGGTTGTTAAAGTCTGGTGTAAATACATTAGTAAGCCAAATGAATTTTGATCTATTTGAGGCAATGGCATCGATGAGCATCTCTTTGGTATGCGTTAGCCTAGTTCCCTCTTGAACAAATGGTGTTCGTCCCACAGAGTAAGGATATCTTTTAACCCTTTGTTATCATTTTTAGAGGATAGTTCAAATTAATATCCTTCAAAGCAATTATCTCTTCATCATCTCCCATCACTAACGACAATCTATTTTAAATGCGGTTATTAAAATCGGTTGAGAGATAGTGAGAGCCAGACGGAGTTCAAAACACGTAACATACTATTAAGTTTTTGGTGAAAGTTTTCTCTCCCACGGAGCTTTAGAAGAGCTTTTAGAACTTGAGGTCCAGAACAAGGATGATTGCAACCACATACTGACTACAAGACACAGCATAGGCTTGTTTTAGTTGTTCGAATGGAAAATCTTCTTTATTATTTGCCAATAAACTAAACATAATGAAAATCTCTTTTTATTGTAACTGCTGTAGAAAAGCAAAGCAAACAAAAACACATATGTACACCGAGTCACCTTACCCACAATCAAAATGAATGTTCAGAAATAAACAAATATCTAAATTCTTACTGTGAGTATAATAGAGATAAAGGGTGCGGTATACAAAGGCTACGGGATACGATACACAACCAGTAGACTTTTTATGAAAAAATTGACCTTTGAGGGAAGAGGGTCATTTTGCCCAAAAATTTGACAGAGGTTGACGAGAGACAGGATAACTTTTTCATCGACATTCTTACCTTTTCACATTTTCATGGTACTTTTTCTATTTTTCTTGTTCTTTTCAATCAAATCTCGTGTCTCAAGACAGTCTTGTACAGCAAGAAAAGGCGTATTTTAATACAGCATTGGGCAGGAGAAGCGTGGAAGGTGTTGAGTTTAGCCAACTATGATAAGCAGAAAAGGAAATGTTGGACGATGACTGGGTGCATGATTACCACTGACGGTTCATAAGAATCCTTCATAAAACCAGAAGGCCTCGATGATTATGTTGTGCCCCTACCGTCCAACATTGATCCTTCCAGTGAGAAAGCAAAAAATTGCTATGACATTGAACCAGCAGAATTGGATCCAGATGCTGTTGATCCTGATATCATTGAGTTCAACGATGATGACCAAATTTTTTAGCCTAATGAAGAGGAAGAGGAAAGAAATATTTTTGATTTTATCGATAATGTTTGCAACGTGTAAAACCCGAAGCATTGTAATACTGGAGCTTTGATAGCTAGATTTAGCCACCCATGCGGAAGTATAGTCAACAGACTGCTGGCCAAAAGTGCTAAAGTTGGCCTTAAGATCAACAAAAACAAAAGTAAGATTTTAAGTAAGATACACATCAGTTATGTGGTAAGCTACTACCAAGACAGGAGAAATTGAATCTGACGTCAACAATAGATTAGGAAGGGCAAGTAAAATCTTCCAGGCAATGCAACACGTCTGTAAATCTAAACTGATCAGGATCAAGAGATATCTTTAATTGTGCTGCAGTATCATCATCTCCATCAAACTCTACGCAAGCGAGACTTAGAAAAGTAAAAGAAAGATTCAGAAAACGTTTGACACCTTTTACCATCGAAACCTTGAAAGGATACCTGGCGTCACATAGAGGGACAGCATAACAAATGTAAGATTCTGAGAATATCGGAAGCATTACACAGAATTGTAGAAGGAAGGTGGGGGGTAGCAGGCCACGCTCTACGATGAACACCTGATAGACTAGCCTGTCATGGTCTATCACGGAAGCCACAAACTAAAAAGAACACAAGAGGAAGGCCAGTCACAACATGGTAAGCAGCCACGAAAAAAATCTGAAACTGCGTTGACTGTAATACAAAAATACCAACTTGAATTAAGAATCAGCTTTAACCTTGCAAGATAGTCTTTTCAAAACCATCTTTCATAATTCTCTTTTTAATTCTATCAAGTTCCAAAATACCAATATACTTGTGTTCAATATTTTCTTTTTCTCTTATAGTTTCACCACCTGACAGGTCTATTTCTTCACTTACTCTTAACTTTCCCCTCTTCATTTTTGTTATATCACATTTCTTAATCCAAAATTCCATTTTTGTACCTTTACCAAATGGGTTTACAGTTCTTACTGGAGAATCTAATTGTGCTTGTCTCGTGCTGAATGGTTTCATATCGTCCATTAACATTGCCTGGCTAACTTTAAGTTTTATTTTTGAAACTAATATCAGAAAGAACAAAGGTAGATCTTTCTCAAAATGAAATTTTATGGTATTGTGCACGTGACAAATAGCACTGAAGATAAGCTATGGGCTTGGGATATTTCTTTCAATACCTTAACATTACCAAGGTATTTACCAGATGATATTTAATCTGTTTGTCAATTATTCATACTCCTTTCTATCATCGTCATTACATTGTTGGCTGCACAGCACACATACAGACGTTCAATAATCCATGAGACGTTCAATAATCCAAATCATAAGCTTTTTTCTTGTCTATCAAGGTCATAAAAATATTAGTATGTTTGCTTTTGCAATATTGGATGATTAATTTGTCAACCAATAACACAAGCCAGATTAACACGGTGAGAGCGAGGGTAGAAAACACTAACATGAGAGTGCCTTCAGATTTTGAGACTCCCTTTGGATTCTTTAACACCAAATTCTATTTCGTCCGGTTTAAAAAAAAAGAATAAGTACTGACACAAAGTGTTCGATCACCAATAATATAAAACACAAGAAAAATTGTACGTAAAGGGACATACTTTGTTTTTCAATAAGTGCTAAGAGCAAGACGTTATGTGATGTTATACGCTGTGAAGATGACTAAGACCATAATTTCAAATTTAGTGAGCGTTGAGAAGAACTAATCATATAGTAATATTTCTTTTTGTTCACATCATGCCCAAAAATAAGATTTGGAAACAGGCAAAAAGTTAAAAGCTAATTGTAGGAGTTATTTTGCTATTTCATGGAATTTTTCTGTTCACAAGGTGGTTTTTAACAAAGTAAAATGTACTTGAGTGTTTGTCTTTACAATGCTTTTCCATTCACAGCCTTTAAGGAAATGCTGCAAGAAAGAAAACAAATATTGAAACTCGTTATGACTTAATTAGCAGACATTATTTAGATTTGCCATTATACATTAATGTCCACAATATTGCATAACACCTAATATCTCTTAGAACCACGTGTATGAAAGTTATATTCTGAATTATGGCTCGTACCAAATATTTCTACAAAATACAACAATTCTCATCCAGTTGTCCTGGTTTTAAAAACTCTTGTTACTCTCTCCAAGGCAGACACTATTGCATTCATCTGCACCAGACAAAATTTTCCTTTTTATGTTGTTCAAGTTTGTTTCACTTGTCTTTTAACGTTTAATGTACCGTTCACGTATCGGGTAAATTATCTTATCCTATCACGTGTTTTATTCCGCGTCATCTATTTCATTATTTACATTGACAAAGACAAGCCTGTCGAAACACGGTGCTTTTCATCTAAATGTTTGATGTAAAGATACTCAGTAGGACAGTTCTTACCCTAAATCATCAATTGTGTCCTCTCAGTTTCAAGAGACTCCAGGACCATATTAGGCCATGCCACGTTATTCAGTCTGTGTCTCGCCATCATTTTGTAGTTTAAGTTCAAAGTTAAAATTGAAACTAACAGTTATTTAGGTACTTCAGTAAAATCAATGACTTGAATAGGGTATGTCTATGTACCCTGTTGTTCGGCTTCAGTGATTAAGCCATTCCAAATCCTTTCATATTTTGATTCTTGCAGTACTTCACGTCCTGTCAAAGAGTTTCCTGTACGTCTTTTGAAAGTGTTCATATGTCGTTCTTTGCCTTCCTTACGTTGGTCTCCCATCACTTTTAACGATATTTGTCTTTGTCTCCCATGCACCACTGCGTAGAGGTACCAAATTGAGAGTTTCGGGTAGTCTGCCATCTGGCTCGGACTTCGCCTGTCTTAACGAGAGCTGGAGTGTCCATGGTGGTCCATTCCTTATGTTGCTCATCCAGAATTTTCTTGGACACCCAAATTTTTTTCTACAATCTACATGCCCTGTACAGTTGTCTTGACCGGGTTGTTGTATTGCTTGAAATGGCCGGGCCAATGTAGTTTTCTCCCCTTGAATTTGGCGAGAAGGGGTTCTTACTTTCCCGCTTTTAGATATTAAAGTATTATTACAATAATATAATATTTCTATCATACTAGGTAATTAATAAATATTTTGTTTTTTTTCTATTAACGTAAGGTAAAAATCTAATTTGTCTCACAGGTATAATTTTAATAAGTTCTCTTTCTGTATATATTCTTCTTAATCCTGCTTCATTTGTCATCCAGTCAACTCACTAAATATTGAGCATGTATCCTAATAAATCATACTGCTAATTCTCGACGTTTTTGGATTGTTTGGTGCATAGTCCGGCTTTCGCATTCATGTATTATGGTTGACCACATTAATCTTTCAAAATCCTCTTCTTAGTTTCTAAACTAATTTTCTTGCTTTTCAAAACACGTTTTAAATTTTCAAGTTATTTCCAATCGTTTTATGTCTGGGTTACTTCTACTTCCACTTGTTAAGGTAGTACCCAATAGCGAAAGCTCTATATTCCACGCTCTCAATCACATTTTGCCTTTGTTTCTTGGAAATGACCACATGCATGTTATCTTAACATTCAGCTTGCATGTTGTATAAGTCTGTATTTAAATAGAGAAAGTAGTCTAATAAGGCAGGCTTTTGTTAAGATCCAACACAGAAAAAAAGGACAAGTGATCAAATACCAGGAATTTTGGTTATGATGGTTCGCTAGTCGATACTACGGACTGCTTTTCGAGGGTTCAGTGCCAGAAACAAGTATCTTATTTTTGACTAATTATACAGGAGATCGCTTCAAGCGTTTTGCCGGGAGTGACTTATACACAAAATTCAGTACTTGATTTCGGTTCCAATCAATAAATGAATAAATATTGGTTACTGAACAAAATGCAGTTGTTCACATAAAAGACAACGACAGTAAATATCATCTGACATTAAAAAGTAAAAAGCGTCAAAAGTGCTAGTTACTGGATTCAGGCATTGAACCCTGGTTTTCCCTGCCTGGTGATACTTGGTTTTTCTCCCGTATCATTTGGTTGGTTAGGCTTACAGGGAGTATATTCCTGCTGATCTAGGGTACAGCATTCTGATGCAGATGGGGTATAAAGTACGCTTTTGAAAACTGGATTCTGTAAGGTCTTTCGAGAATTCAGGCTACCTATATAAACTAGATCAGTGAATAAAATTTTGGTTTATGTGTTCGGCATCTGGTAGAACTAGTATTTTCGGGAATATTCCTTATATCCCATTCATTCCGGAATCAAGAATGTTTAGGGTACAAGGCCTCCTGGTCTTAAGGAATGGGCAATTATTAACAAAGGGAGTTTTCCTGTAACGGGTCAAAGGTTTGTATGATGAAAAAGGCCAAAGATAGGCCCATAGAAGCAATTGTACAGCACTTCCTGAGTAAAGCTCTGCATTTTCGACTGTTTCAGGGCCGGCATTGCAGGGCTTCAAACGATCCATTTTCATCGAAGAAAAACCTTAAAACGCACTAGAAACCAATCAAAATTTGTCAACATAGGACATTCGTAGCATGCGGCGGTAAAATCACGTCTCTGCGGCTTCTAAGTTTCTCCGTGTTTCTGCGCTGAGTGTCCATGCTTCTGTTCCATACAAGAGAACCGAACAGACGAAGGTTTTCAGGAGACCGAATTTGATGGTCAATGAAAGTTTTCGATCGGTAAAGATGGCTCGCATGCTGTTGAATGCATTTTGTGCCATAGCTATTCTTTGTTTGATTTCTCTCTTACTATCACCACTGGTTGAGATGTAAGATCCAAGATAGTTAAAGGCTGACATTTGTTCTGTGGTTTCATTATCTATCTCAAGTTCGAATTCTGGCTCTGGCTTGTGTTTTGAGATGCACAGTACCTTTGGGGGTTTTTTTTAATTATCGCGAAGCCAATGGCAAATACTGGAAGCTGTTGCAACTCGAGTCAGATTCTGGGCGCCCTCCTTGGACGTTGTGATGAAGACTGTGTCGTCAGCATAACGGATGTTTTTTATATTAATGAAGTTTATGGAGCAGACATTCAGACACTTCATCAAGATATCCTGGGATGATAATGCTGAAGGTGATGGTGACATTTCACATCCTGCCCTTGGTCCTCTTCGGATCAGGACGCATTCGGTGATTCTTGTCTGAGAGACGAAAGGCCGCTTTGTGCTTGGTATGAAGGTTTTTGATGATTCTAAGGAATTTATCATCGATCTGGATGTCCTGTAACATAGCGAGTAAGCCTAACAGTTTTGAGGGAGTTTAGATCAAACTTCGCTGTAGATTTCTGTTTTTGGATCCTTTTTAGTGATAGCTGTAACAGTATAATTATTGGACTGTGATCTGAGTTTGCATCTGCATCTGGGTAGGCCTTTAAAGACTTGACTGCATTCCTGCATCTTTGGTTAATAATGATGAAGTCGACCTGGTTCCTGGTTCGATCACCTGGGCTCTTCCACGTATACCTTTTTCGAGGGTGAACTTGAAACCATATCTTTATGATTGTCATGTCTGTCTCGGCACCAGTTTAATAGCTTCTCACTTCTATCGTTCCTTGCCCCCAATCCATGAGGACCATCCATCTTTCACTCTCTTTCTGATCCAACTTTTGCATTCTAGTCATCCAAAACGATTATGATTTTGTTTGAACTACAAACGGACTAGATTTCTTCTAGGTCTTCCTCCAACGTTATTACATAGTTGACGATGATGTTGAGGTTGAAAGGGCTAGCTTTTAGAGGCACAAGCATAATCTTCTGCGATTTCGACCAGAGAGAGAACTGAATTACTAAAATGCTATTTGAGAATCAATCCGACCCCGTGTTGGTGCCCAGTACCTCCTGAGTAAAAGATACGTTTCCGTTCCTAACAAAACTCGCCGGCTTCTGGCCACCTGCCCTCACATAAGCCTAAGCAATGCATGTCCATCCTGTCCATTTTCTAGAATAACATTGTCCAATTTTCCCGCTTAAAATACTGTCCGAATGTTCCACACGTCAATCATGTACAACTAAGATCTTATGCGTTTTCCTGATGCGGTGGTCGTGGTCACTGCATGACAATCCCGAGAATCCCACGACCTGTGTCTGCTGTTGCTATAGTTCAAGTTACCGTGTGCGACATCCTCAAGTTGGTCAAGGATTCCGTTTATAAAGTTTTGATCGCTTGTTTCATTTCTTTGCTTTTATTGGTTGATTGGTTCCCAGGTAAAAGTATTTGTTCAGCCTTAACTCAGTTGGATGCTGAGCTTTGGCGAATCCAGGGACACCGACGTCTTTGACCTATAAATCGTCATGGTTCCGACGGTATGCGAAACTATAACGTAAGGTCTCCAACGTGCAAAAGGAGGTTATACATAGACAGAGGCAGGTTTATATTTACCGCCAAAAAGTAAATTTAGGGTTGTACCAACACCAGTATTTTTTACGAGACACCATTTAGTTTTTAACAAACGTTTTTCTTCTCCTATGTGAATTGCCAACCAAGGCTAAAGAGCTCCACCTACCAAAAGCTAAGAGGTGCTACACCTTGTTCAAGGGTGACCTGGCGATAGTTGTGGCAAAGGGTAACTTTATTTGCCCACATCAAAACTCCACAACCGGATGCATTTTAACGGCTTATCCAGGGCAGATCCAAAAATTATCTAACGCATAAATTTGCCATTTTTAATCAGCCCCTTACCCTTGTTCTGCAGGTTAACAAATCTAGTACCACTGAACTACCTTCCACGTATTATTTTGCGTCCAAATGACCCCTACCCAATGTTTTCATCATTTATCTGTTTCATACGTATAAGAATTATGAGAAACGGATGTTTTAGGGTACACATGCCATTTATTTGACACACATGATTACATTTTTGAAACTTTCGTGTAAGTCCAGAAAGACGATGTAGATTCTTGAAGGAACTAAAACTACCATTTTATAAGGGTCAAATGTCATTAAATATCATTTCCACTATTACTTGCACCATCAACATTCTCCGTTGTCGTTTCAAGTAAAGGGGTTCAGACCACAGCTTCGCTTACAACAGGTACACCTTCCATATTACCGTATTCGATCTTATCCAAAGGCATCCATTCAATTTCTTGCCAGGGTATCCCCAGCGACATATTTCGCACAGCTCGATTCAAAATTTATTACCTTTGAGGCCAGTGTAATGCATCATATAATTGCCAAACAATCAGAGCATGAAAAAAAACATTTGTTTGAACAAAGGTAGCAAAAAGTGCAGCTCTTCATGAAGGAGGGGTTCCTTTTTTGTATGCGAATGGTAAGAAATTGTAAATTAAAGGAAAAAGGACTTTGTACATAACAAAAGAATTTTGACGCTTGCCACCACTACATTTTTTAACAGCTCGAAACATAAATGACCATAACCTCTATCCCTGTAGCATTACGCAATTTTTGGATGGCACCTTACCAAGGAGGGAAACGCCATACCATGCGATGAATCAAATCGCGTCAGATGGTGTTTGATGCGGTACTTCCAAAATCTCCCTTTTGTCTCCGCAAGGACAATTAACTCATGAACAGCCAAATTGGTAAAATTTAAGGATTCGTTGGGGCTGATAGCCAGGCACAAAATTCGCAGTACTTTTTATATCAATCTGAATTTTTTGGGCAAACAAAACAAGCATGACTTTTACGCTAAAAGTCTGAGATGCACTCGGCAAGCTTAGATAGGATTTAATTTCTTAACTTTGGCTGCATAAATGCCGTCGTTCTGCTAATTAATTTTTAGAAATATTTCCAATGTTCCTGCTTTCATTAGGAAGCCCACCAATTCACTTTTACACATTTTGATTTGTCACTTCATTGCAGGAAAAATACCTGCGATATCTGCAAAAATATCCGTGAAGTATACTATTTATATCAAATACTTTTTTCACGTTTATACATTTTTTATAAAGAATGGTTATTAAAATTCAGACGATTGTAGAGCATAAATAGAAACAGATGGTAATCGCTTTTGTCAAGATAGGGCTTGCAAACAACATTAAGCGCTGGGTTCTGAAAAATCTCTCTGACACCAGCACCTAATTTTGCTTCCCAGTCCGTCCTGGGTCACACTGTAACTATTTTGTAACCAAGTGGCTACAATTTAACACCAACCAAAACGTCTTCGATTGTAATCTGTCTACAGAAGAAAATCAGGTAAATGCTAGTGACTTAAGTTCATTTTTTGTTCGTTAATGTTCATAAAAAATATGTGCAATTATGGAAGCTAAATTTTTAGCGGTACAGGCCAAACGTGGATGGTTTTCATCTGTAGTAACAATAATCTTGGTATCTCACAACCAGTCACAATCAAAGCAGTCTGGCACACTTTCGCCGTGATTTCTTAGGTACCTCAAATTTGTTTAAATCAAAGTTTGATTCATTTGAATGTTCAAATGATGGGCTTCAGCTGGAAAATAGGGTGCCTCATGTAACATTATTTCTAAAATTAGAAGGAATTAAATATGACTATCGAACATGTGTTCTTATTTTGGGCAACAGAAAAAAAATTTGAACAGAAAATCAATAGCATTTGTTCATCTTATCGAAATAACGTAATCTTAAAGAGTGCAATCTCTTAACTCTAGCATTTTCTTTCATACAATCTATGGTTTTTTAAAAACCTCATACATCCACAACTAAGTCCATATGTTGTCACAATTGGGTTCAATCTCATATGATGGGCGAAAAGAACCCCACCTTTTAATGAGCACTCCTTCGGAGGCTGCACTTGTACAGATGCATTCTCTCTAAAACAATAAAAGGCTCATGCCTATTTAGTTAAATCTATCTACTGATAGTGAGGTATTACGTCAATCTGTTCGACACTTAAAACCAATCCTGCAAGTCTTTCAACGTTATTATCCAGAATGTTCAGTAGTCTCTCTTAGAGTAAATACTTAAGTTTTACCTATTGACATTTCCAATAAAAATTAACAAACTAATGTATAGAATAAGTAATTATGCATATGACACTCAAATCATATCTCTAATTGATCATGTATCAGTTGTGTTTCATCTTGACCTAGTTTTTCTTCCTTTTGGTTTCTTTGCGTGTTTTGTTACCACTTGAAAACCTGAAGACAAATAGACAAATGAAACGCAGTTTGACAAGCAATATGATGACTTAATTTAATACCAACAAAAAGTAAACAATACGCGACACAGTCGTAACACTAAGATAGCCATTTTTCTTGTCGAAGTTCGGACTATGACAGATTATCTTGACGTAGGCGATTGGTTGTTTCAAGCGGACGGTGGTAAACGATCAGAATATTGCAATCATCCAAATAGCGTTTCAAAAAAAAAAAAGAAAAGAACAGCTTGTCTGTTTGCGTGGACTGTGATGGCATACAACGGTGCCTTACGAAACTGAGTTCAAGCAACAAAAGTTACAGAAAGTCACTAAGCACTCAGTGAGAATGCTTTATAATGTGCATAGAAAATTTAAATAAATTTAGATCTCTTTGGTTCTTGTAATAATTTTCTAAAAAAATGAAATTAAAAATCAGGATACTATAAATGTGAAGTTCACATTTTTGTTTTGTTTTACTCGCGGCGGCGCGTGCGATAGACACAATGATGGACTTCCGGGAGCATAAAATTGGCGATAGCTCAGAAAAGTGTGAGAAACACTAACACGATTAAAAAAAACAACGATTAGACGTAAATAACGAAAAGTTAAAGCAAAGAAATACACAACGAATGCACTCCATATCCTGGGGTAAGAAGGCTAGAAGCCATGAAGAAGAAAAAAACACATCTGCCACTGCTGAAAATCTCCGTGTTACGTCAGGTAGTAACAGCAAACAAAAGAAAGAAAAATGTTGAGCTCCTTCAGATGAAATGAGTTTAGATCCCCAATCCTTAAAATACAAAATACAAAACAAACAACTACAGGCCCTTGTGATTGTGATATTTCAAGGTTTTTTAAAAGGAAAGTAATAAAAATTCTGAAAATGTACAAGATTTTAAAAAAATGGGATAAAAACATGTAAAATACAAGCATGGTCGTAAAAAATAGCAAAAAAAAAGTAAGATAAGACCTATCTTAACAGTTATGTTTTCATTTATGTATTACCAAAGAACTGAACACAACCTTTAGACGAGCTGGGTCTTTATCGAGCAAGTATCTACTTACTAAGCTACCGACCTAACTAATGAAATAAATTGGCTAGTTAGTTAAAGTAACGATAAGAAAGTAAACAAAACATTGCTCTCTAGCCTAGGGGTCGCGGAACTGTTTAAGGGCTCTTGAATTCAAATTGACTCTTGTTATTAATACGATTTACGTTTTGGAAAAAATATAGAAAGCCACCTAAAAAATAAAATATCTGTTGCTCACAGTTCATAGCCACCTCCCCACCCTACCCTCAAGAAAAAAAACCAGGAAAACTTAAAATAAGTTTCAGTGAGGAGCCTTAATGATGCAATAGGTTAGAACATATGATTATTGCTTCACCTTTCACGTACTAACCTCGATCCGGACCCCCTTCATCATCAGGGATAGACCCCTTTGCTGAAGAAGTACGTCGAAACAACAAGTGTTTTAAAGCTGCGCTGGTCAAGGGTGGGTCAATGGAAAACAAGTCAAGTGATGATTCCTTAGTAGGCGACCGGACGTTGTATTTGTAAATATAGAAAAGGAGGAAGGTGAAATAATCGATATTGCTAAACCTGAAGATAACAGAGTAAAGAGGAATAGGCTTGAAAAAGCCTGAAAAACATAAAGCTCTAATGGATAAAATTGGGGAAGTTTGTGAAGTAAGAAAAGTCATCATCATGTAAGTGTTTTGGGAGTAACGTCAAAAGGATTTACGAAAGATGACGAAAGCCTGGGTATTTCGACGAGGTTATAAATTCAAAAGCTTCCCTGTTGCGAACAGCACAATTTCTGAAAAACGTCATATCGTTGTGACTGGACAAAAAGAAAACATTGCATGGAACCGTTAAGTTACTTTTTTTAGCCTGCTTTGAAGTTATTAAATGGGATAATTTTATGCCATCCTTGAACACATAATAATAATAATAATAATAATAATAATAATAATAATAATAATGAGGAAAGTGTTAGAGACAAAATTAAATGGAAATAACATCATTAAAGCAATTAATACATGGGCTGTCTCAGTGGTAAGATACTCAGCTCCCTTCCTAGACTGGAGGAAAGAAGAGGTTCAAGGGTTAGATAGGAGTACTAGAAAACTAATGACGATGCACAAAGCACTCCACCCAAAAAGCAATGTAGACCGGCTGTATATTTCACAAAATGAAGGTGGTCGAGGACTTTTAAGCGTTGAAGACACGATAGAAACATCAAAAATTGGACTAGAGAGATACGTACAGGAGAACAAGGAACAACTTTTGAGTGCAGCTAGAAGATCGGACATGGAAGTGAAGGAAACAGTGAAACAATATAAAGATCAAAGAGCAAAAGAGCGCAAGAAAAACTGGAAGGAAAAAGTCCTACATGGCCAATTTATTAGACAAACTGAGGAGATTGCTGGAGAGGAAAGGTGGAAATGGTTAAAAAATAGTGGCATTAAGAGGGAGACCGAGACTCTCATCCTAGCAGCTCAAGAGCAAGCTATTAGGACGAACCTTATCAAAGCCAAAATCGACAAAACACAGGAGGACAGTAGATGTAGAATGTGCGGCAAGGTTGATGAAACTATTAATCATCTCATCAGCGAATGCAGCAAAATGGCGCAGAAAGAATACAAGAATAGACATGATTGGGTTGGGAGAAGAATCCACTGGGACATATGCAGGAAATTTGGGGTACATGTAAGCGAGAAGTGGTACAACCATAAGCCGGAAAGTGTGATTGAAAATGATACTTGCAAGGTACTGTGGGACTTTACCATACAGACCGATCATGTAATTGAAGCTAGAAGGCCAGATTTAATTTTGATCAAGAAGGAGGACAACAACTGCATCATCGTTGACTTTGCCATCCCATATGATACCCGTATAGAGCAGAAGGAGAAAGAGAAAGTTGAGAAATACCAGGATTTAAAGAGAGAACTCCAGAAAATATGGAACATGAAGGTGAAAGTAGTACCCATAGTCATCGGGGCGTTAGGAACACCACCAAAAGACATCAAAAGAAGAGTAGAAGAGCTGGGAATTGAGACCAGAATTGAAGAGATGCAGAAGATTGTAATCCTGCAATCTGCACGAATCCTGAGAAAAGTCCTTGAAAATTTAGGAGACTTGCTGTCACCAATATCAAGGAGACATTACCGCTGAATGAAATGACATCTTATCAGTGTGCGATAATTCTATAATAATAATAATAATAATAATAATAATAATAATAATAATAATAATAATAATAATATACAAGAAGATACACCGGAGATGACAACAGGACAATAATGGAGTGCTACTATGCCAGTCAGCCAGACGTGACTGGATACCGAGAAAGGATGCACAGAGCATGGCAAGAAAAGAAGATTTGAGGTAAAAGATCAGGTTAGGAATGTCATCAAGCGAAAGTGGTTTACGAAAGAAGAGCTGGATGAGATCAAGCAAACTGCTGAGGGAGTTGAGGAGGATAAAGGTCGACTTGACCACCAAGTTGGCACAGAAATTGACCAACCAGTATTTGAAAGAGGGGAGGCAGCAGTTGAGGTTCAAGACAGTGTGGAAACCTGTGTATAGCAACGATTAGAATTGAGAGCACCGGACACGGATGAGGAACGAAGTATTGTGCGAGAAATCATGGAGAAAAGAGCTGAAACAGGGAACAGCCGACCTACAACGAAGACATTGAGAAATAAACAAAGAAAGAAGGTTAGAGAGGAGGTAAAGAGACTTGACAAAGTACTAGACTGTGTGGAGATACATGACATCACAGAGTTAAATGATACCATCTTGGCACGTCCAGTCATAGTGACGGAGAGGATGAACAAGATCACTAGCGGTAAAAGACCAGACGGTTCAAAATCAGCATGGAAAAGGAGACTGCGACAGAGGATAGTAGAAATAGAACAAGTAGACTAAAAGAATTTAAATATCGGGAGTTTGGCCAACCAATGCGAGTGAGACCAGAGAGGAAGTATAACATTAGAGTCAAAGGTCATGAAGTAGTGATTGAGGAGCTAAAGCAAGATCTAAGAGCAAAGAGTCAGAAGATCAAGATATATACAGAAAGGGAAAAACAATATAGAGACAACAGGATGTTTGTTAACAACCAGAAACAGTTTTACCGAGACCTTCAGAGTACAAATGAAAAGGTGGGAATTGCACCGGAACAAAATCCCACTATGGAGTTTTGGCAGGGCATATGCAGTGAGAGACCTGAGCACAATAAGAATGCACCTTGGTTAGAAAGGATAAGACGAAAGATAGAGACTGAACAGCAGCCGGATCTGGAGATTTTTGTTGAAGATGTTCAGAGTCCTAAGTAAAGTCCCCAAGTGGAAAGCACCCGGCCCTGACGGAGTTCAGGGATTCTGGTTAAAGAGCCTGAAAAGCTTACATTGGAGAAATGGCACTCATCTACAAAGCCTGTTTGCTGGTGGTGATATTCCAATAACAACTGGATGACAACTGGAAATACACCATTGACAATAAAAGACCCGCAGAAAGGGAGCCATCCAGCGAACTGCAGGCCAATCACTTGTCTTCCACTGATGTGGAAAACTTTGCCTGGGATTACAGCTGACAAGTTCTATGTACACCTTGAAACACAAGGAATGATTGGAGAAGAACAACTGGGCTGTCGAGAAATAGAAGGGACACTAAGGAACACCTGATGTTAGATAAAGCAATTTTAAGGGCTGCAGAAAGAGATACAAAAACTTAGCAATGGGATGGATGGACTACCAGAAAGCCTATGACCTGCTCCCACACTCGTGGATACTGGAAGCAATGCAACTAACTGGTTTGGCAAAGAATGCAATATGCCTCATTGAAAGGAGTATGGATTCTTGGAACACAAGGATCCATAGCAGTACAATGGCCAGGAACTTGCAGAAATTGGGATCAGAAGAGGGATATTTCAGGGAGACTCTCTCTCGCTACTTCTCTTCATTGTGTCTTTAATACCTCTCTCGATCCTGCTCAGGGAAACGGCCGAAAAGTCAACCACCTCCTGTTCATGGATGACTTGAAGCTGTATTTTAAATCTAAGGAAGAACTGGAGGGACTGGTGAATAGTGTAAGGATATGTACGTACGATATCATGATGAGATTTGGATTACAGAAATGTGCTACTGTGATTTTGAAAAGAGGAAAGAAAGTAGAGGATAATGGAATTAGAATGTTGGGTAGGCAGATAATGGTGGGTATATGAGACGGATCTTACAAGTATCTAGGAGTGCTGGAGGCAGACAAAATACAGATGGGGGAGATGAAAGAGAAAGTACGAAAGACTCATCATCAGAGAGTGAACAAGTTTATGAAAACAAGTCTGAATGCAGGAAATTTAGTACAAGTCATGAATACATGGGCTGTCGTAGCTGTTCGATACTCTGCTGTAAATTCTGGATTGGGTCGTAGAAGAGCTAAGAGAGATGGATAGAAAGACACGGAAATGTATGTTAATGAACAGAGGACTGCATCCGAGAGCGGATGTTAATAGGCTTTATCTACCTAGGAAAGAAGGAGGTGGGGGCATGATGTCGATTGAAGAAGTAGTAAGATTGGCGGAGTGAGCCTGTAAGATTATGTAAAACGTAGAGTCTAATTAAGTTAGAGTACTGGAGATGTTTGTAAGAGACAAGAGCAGAGCAGAGTTGAAAACCGAACAGAACGAAGGAAGGAAAAAGAGGTGGACAGAGAAACCGTTACACAACCAGAATCCTGTGAAGGTAAAAGAAGCGGAAACAGAGTCGTGGCAATGGTTGGACGTCAGCTGCTTGAAGAGAGAAACTGAAGGCTTGCTGATGGCAGCTCAAGTTCAGGTCTTACCTACAAGGAATAACGAAGTGAAGATCATTAAGGAACCAGGAAAATCAACGTGCAGAATGTGTGGAGCGAGGGATGAGACGGTGATGTACATCCTCAGTGAGTGTAAGAAGCTAGCCCAACTCGAGTATAAAAAGCGACATGACAGAGTTGCTACTATCTTCCACTGGAAGCTCTGCAAAGCCCATGGTTTCAAGCACACCAAGAAATGGTACGATCACCGAGCAGAGCCAGTGTTGGAGAACGCTGATGTTAAAATACTCTGCGATTTTAACATCTACTGTGATAGAGTAATTGAGGCAAGGAGGCCAGATATAGTTGTTGTCGACAAGAAGAATGCTAAAACACGAATTATTAACATCGCTGTGGCCGGGGACGCCAGAGTAAAGGAGAAGGAGCGAGAGAAGATCGTCAAGTATCAAAATTTAGTTATGGAAGTAAACAGAATATGGAAGACGAGAGCAATTGTGATCCCGATAGTGATTTGCACCCTTGGAGCTATCCATCGTCTGAATGACTGGCTGGGAGTACTCCATATCGACCAGAAAAGGCTAAATAACATCCAGCAAACTGTCCTACTAGGATCGGCAAACATCCTAAGAAAGGTGTTGTCTATCTGAGTCCTGTGGTAAGGACGGACAGCAGGTAAACTACCAGTACAAGCTTAGGGATCTTGATCTACAGAATAATAAAAATAATGTCATCAATATCATCAAAAAACTACCTCGGAAAGAGTAAGACTCCACAGTATTGCTTAATGACCTCCTCTCCTATAGACAAAGTAAGTCGATTAGGTCATCACTGGCCAAAGCAAACTTATTCATGGCTCCCTCTCCTAATGTGCCAAATTTCCTTATAGATGCTTCAAATCTTGCGGTTGGAAGGAAACAAACAGAAAAAGCAATAATGTATGACACTCCATTTTCTTTTTCTTTAAGCATTCACAGTCTCTTGAGGAATGTTATAGTACCTTGGGATGAAAGCTGCTTGTTGTTTAATATCAAGTCATCATTTCTGTAATTACTCAAAAGTCGTGAATTTGTTATTCTTACGATCCACAAACTATTAATCTATACTTTTAAAGTTTCCGATGATCATTTACTCTCCAGAAGAAAGTCTTCACCTTAGTTTTTATAACTCGCTATTTGACAGGCGTCTGCCAATAGAACAGTGTTGCTGATTCCTAATCAATCCTTTAAAATAACTTTCAAAGCTCAAAAGAATGCCCCTGGACTCTTGTGTATTGCGCTTCGTCCTCACTGAAATTAAAACTACTGCCACTTCCATTTAACTGATTTAATAAATTGTGATACCTCCACAACAAACCCTTTTTGATAACATGCCTAAGTAAACCAACTTGTTGTTTTCCTTTTACCTGAATTATATTCTCTTTTACTCCTTCACCTCCCCCCACCCCCCTCTGTATTTCTACATTGATGAATTTTTTGGACCATGTTATTCTAAGCATTCTTCGAAGCACATCTCAGGTTCTTGAATTTTACTTTCTGTTGTTTTGCACACAGTCCAACTCTTATATCGAGTTTTCATTGTCATTCTGCTGCTTCTAAGTAATCTTTCTCTTTTGGTGAATGCTCCTCTTGGTATTGAAATCCTTTTCCTGATCTCACTCAAATGAAATATGCTATATATACTCTTGTCAACTACCCTGTTTATCTTATTCCTAATAACAGGGATGCTTGCTGCTGGGAGAATGTATTCTTTTAGTAATTAATAGTGGTTTATCTGGTGATATACAAATCGGTGACACCCATTATCATACTCGTCATCTGAAAATAAACCATTGTGATTAAGAAAGAAGGCTCGTGCTTTAATAAAAGGAGAATAATCCAGCCAATAAAGAAGCATCTTGCGTTAAAATACACTTTGTGTTACTGCCTTTATTAACATGACAATAAAAAGGTTAAAGCGCTACCAACACACTGGGTGGATCGGAAGATTGTCTAAGTTTTTACAATATTTGCAATTTAGTTTGCTCTTAGGACCCAACCTGATCGAACTCAATCCAGTCAAAAGGACACGAAACTTGTCTATCTGCAGTAGTACAATATTACAAAATTTGTGAATATGACATGAAACAAACGAAGTTCAACAAAATATGGCAAAAAGGAAAACAGGATATTACTTTTTTGATTCAGCTCTTATTAAACGGTAACACTTACTAGGCGTACTATCTGAACCAGTTGAAAGATTTGATCCTTCTTCCCATGCCATTCTATAAAAAACCCCGATAAAATCATAAATCTGGCATGAAAAAAGGTGGAGGGGTGAAGAAAATGAAATTTTTTTCACCCTGGGAAAAGAAACAACAGAAAACGTATTGTTAAACCTCAGTTCGTCATCACATTAACAAATTTAATCCTGTACAATATTATTGAAATATAATATCTACGTATGATTTGTCCTTGTACTGTCCGTCTAATAGTTAGGTAATATTTTTAACTGCAAAAAATCTTTAAAATTAAAAGCCAGCAACCACTAGCTTCAACTAGGAGTTAATACACTGACGGCGACGATCATTGGCTAAATAACAATCAATGCAACTAAGCACACTTCTACGCATCTTTGGGGAAAAAGAAGAGATGACCATGCTTCGTTGTCCAACAAAAGTATCGGGAGTGTGCCATTAAAAAGTACGAGAATCTCGACGAAGTTGGTTCCGGCGGGTAGAAAGAAGGGATGAAGATAGTGTCCAAAAACGAATAATAGAAATAAGACTGTAAGGACTATGGGGAAGAAAAAGTTAAAAAGAGGTTATAAGAAGATGTAAGAGATAACGACTGTTTTAGAGTAAATCTGAAGGACATGGAACAATGGAGGAGAAAAATTCACCGTGGTAATCCCTGGCAAGAGCAAAAACAATAACAACGTCTTTAAAGGCGCTAGTTGGATGCAAAGTTTTACTAGTAATGGTTCGCTATTTGAGTATATTTTAACTCAGAAAGGGTCTTTTGAGTATCCAAACACTATTCAAAATTGTAAATTCTGGCAAGAAATCGAGTATCTCAACGTTTCCTTACTTACGTGAAACACTATACCATATTAGATGAATGAAAATATATTTGCAATTTGAACTGTAAAAATATAAAAAAAATTTTGAAGATTAAAAACAAATTCATTCACATTGGGTTGACACTATAGGCCCAGAGTTCGCTAAGACTGGTCGAATTGCTTTAGTCTCAACAATGACTATCCTCAAACATTATTAGGTTTTTTCACCAGTAGGTTTTACTCTGTTTTATCTTATCAAATTTCAATTTTTTTTCCCTGAAGAAAATCTATTATTTA
Organism: Morbakka virulenta; assembly: GCA_003991215.1. Lineage (NCBI taxonomy): Eukaryota > Metazoa > Cnidaria > Cubozoa > Carybdeida > Carukiidae > Morbakka > Morbakka virulenta. The sequence continues at coordinate 695,868 of RDPX01000147.1, forward strand.
AAAATTGTAAATGCCAATGTGAAATACATTATATCAAACCTTAATTATCTTACTTACTCCCATATTAACTTACTTATGCCCTTTGACAGACATTACAACGTGGCTTTTAAGAGGTATTAAAGTTTGTTTTTCTCATCAAACACAGGAATAACAACTATCCAGTCGGAAATTATTACTACAGTACTAAACTAGGCACCAGGGGTTAGACAGTCCTCTATCCAAAATAAGTTAGCACGTTAGAGGGGAGTCAGGAGCTGTAGTTTTGTATTGTTGTCATACAACAACAGCCATTTGAGACTTTCCTAACTTGTTGTGGGGTGTCACTTGCAACCTTAAAGCAATGTTGCCAATTTTGTCATTATCTACTAACTCACTCTTGTGGCAAAAGTATATGTGCCTGCATTCAACTTCCCTGGTTTGTTCCTGGGTGCTGAATATGTTTTTACCCGTCCATAATTAGATGGAATGGAACCACTCTCACTTGATAACTTTCAAGTATGAGGGGAAGATTTTAGTCTAACTTCTAAACACCCATATCGACATGTCATTAACTTATCCCTCCTGTCCTGTATACCTGTTGTTACCACTATTTGACACGATTCTTTCCTTCCATTTCTGCAACTACAATTCTACATGTAATTAGACCTAAATGGTCCGTTTTCAACACGATATTTTTAATTATAACTATATTTTTTGCTTTTTGTTTATTGTTATAGGTGTAGTTTCTTGAAAGAACTACTGTTACAAGTTCAACTTACTGATTCAGATCTCTTAGTAAAGGCGCTGCATCAATGTCTTCGTAGCCATCAACATCTTTAGAAATGAAAAAAGGCAATTGTGATAATTAACTATAACTACAAATTTCAAAGCAAAAATTATGTTCCAGCAACTAAGATTTGTGCTATGACTGCTGGAGGGGCATTGCTTATGGTTAAAAAATAAGAACCGAGGTTATTTTTGCCAGTCAATCAAGTTTGAAAAAATATATCGTGACCCTGCCGCAATCTCTTAAAATCAACTATGCTACTTACATACTTTCTGGTATCCTTTAATGACCCCAATATTACGGTATACCCATGCAAAACAAATTAACTTTTAACTACATTTTCTACATCAAAAAACACTTTGCAAGTGGATTGGAAGGACTAGGCAGAGTAGAGCGATTTTGGTGAAATTTTCATAGAAAGAAAAATAGCCGCTCCGTTTTCCGCCGAATTTGCAGCCTAGTGGAAAAAAGGCTTGTCAGACACTTACCAACATGTATGTCGTCTTGGTCAAGTGAGGATCTACAAAAAAAGATAAAAACTAATCCAATATTGGATGGAGGCGATTAACAAGTACTGTCGTATTACAAAACAAGGAATTTAAGTTTAAAATGAAAGAGCTATTATTTAAAACACAAAATAAACAGCCGTGGCTTCCAACAAATAGGTTCTTTCAAAACAATTATGTCGTATTAATCAAACGTATAGTCCTAACAAAGTTCATTAATACTTTTTTACGAGTTCATACTTGTGCACCAAATACACCGTTTGTAAAAATGCGGAAAAACTGAATTCAAATTTTAAAGGCCCTAGATAACTGAATCGTCACAAAAACGCATAACAAAGAAAACAGCCAATTTTAAGTGTCCTTGTCAAATCATCTCTTTAAAATTACAGGGATTTTTTAAGATTGCCAAGTTATCACAAAATTTTCAAAATTTTCAATCCAACTGGACTGAAAAGTCAGGTTGATCAAGAAATCTCAACAAAACAAGAAGAAAATCCTTTATCGGGCCTCAGCACAGGCACAAGACCTGAGCAAAATTATTACCAGTTCACGTTCCTTATTAAGACCATTGGCATTTAATAATACATAAGATACATTTTAGCTCCATAAACAAACAAACAAAAAACACACGAGTAGATGTGTAGTGACGTCAGTACAAGCAGAAAAGGTGCATAGCGAATGACAAAACGCAGATATTCAAAATCTGGCTCCGTTAGGCCACTCGGAGGAATATATGTCTAGGTAGTGGGGCTCCTATGTTTCTGAGTCAAATTTCATCTCAAAATATGCAGCCATTCTCGAGAAATCCGCGTTTAAACACAAAAAGGAAGGCGTGTGCACCAAAAGCACTGCATACCAAAGGCTCCTATCGTTGTTGCAAGTGACACAATCTTTTTTGAGTTACTATCAGTCTACCACCCATAATTTACAGTAAAAACGAGTATGAAAGTCAAAATGAGTCAATATTTCATTTTTTACCTCCATTAAAATCCGGGGTGGGGGATTCAATCTTGAGCTACCCTTCATTGCTCTCAGTTGACAGTGTTCTACTCTCGGTATTATGGAAAACAGACGCACGATTTCATCTACATCAATCGCCAATATATTTGTTATGACGCCCCAAGGTATAATTATTTCTGGTGATCTTATTTAAACCCTCCTCTCCACCCCCCTCCGAGTGAAATAGATGCTAGATACCTAAGTATCTGACACCAAAAAATACTCTTCAAAACTAGAAAACTATTCAATGGGAAAAATTTTTTTGACAAACCCTTCGGATTTCATAAATGGTGGAAGAGGCAAGTCGTCAGTCTCTCCTACGGTATGAGATAGAGAATTACAAAAACAAGCTAAAGTATATAGTAACAACAAACATATTAACTTGAAAATGTTGAATAACGGCAGTTAATGAAGCTATACGATTAAACAACAATAACAGTGTTATGGCTGTTTATTATCCGAGTTTACAAAAAGGAGGTTGTAAAGTGAGTTGCTTTTGTTTTCTGTGTCTGTTAACACATGCAAGTAGGTCAAATGTATTAGTTTCCAATTTTGAACAGAATAAAAGGCTGACTCAATAATTTTATCAAGATCAAAACGATTTACATTTTTGGGTAGACATCCAGTTAGGATGTGATACATAAAATATGTATTCCCAAATAAATTATTGCTGTGGCAATAATCTTCCCAAAATTCTAATATGTATTCTTATATGAGAACTAATTTTACCACCATATCCTAAGGTCTTTTATTAGCACACTTCAGAGTATTAAGTGAAATATAATAACCATAATAAAACTTAAGAAATGAATGAGCTAAAACGGAATTAAACTTTATCATCAGGCTATAGCAGTTAGCAAATTTTGCACGATAAAAATGTAATTTGACTACGTCAATATTTGGGTTGGTTCCATAACTAAAAAACAATTCCTTACAAGAGTAGGCTTGTGGTCGCTAAATTATTTACCAGCTTTGTCCCAGCCCCCTTATTATAATGCATCTCATTTTTGGGTGCCACGTGTCACATGCCACTGCCTGCTTCGTGTGTGTCCACGTGACTATTCTCTTTCAAACAGTGTTATGGTGGATAAAGCTGGGCTTTATTGTAGAGTACTAAAAAGAATCTGTTGTGAAATTGGTTTATTTCAAGGTCAAATCCTTTTTCTTTATTTCTGTATTAAATATGCATATGTGAGAACGATATAAATATCCTGACAATTTTGGTCCAGCTAAAACTGCACTCATTAACCCATTATAAATATATTATAAATATTACAAACAACACCTTAACTAAAAAGGGTCTAGCTAGCTGTTTCGATAGTGTGTCGTCCTCGTTCCATCTTTGTAACTGGTGAAGTAAGCTAAGATACACTCGATTATGTTACATGGACAAGAATTCAGATGACGTCAACGATTGGGGTGGTTAAATGAAGATTTTTCCTGAATAATGCGACAATCAGTTGAACATCACATTCTGTACTGTACTAGATGAAGAATGAATTTAAGTAAATGCTGTAAATAAAAGGTAACTTGAAATGAATTAACCAATTTTTAATTCCAACCAGTTTTCTGTTCCCTGACTTACGTATTCTTAAGTCTTTTCTTTCTCAACTTATTTTCTTAGGATCTCATTTTATGTACGGCAGGTTTTCACTTGCTCAACGACGTGATCGTTCCACCCACTTTAAATTTACTTAGGGTCCCATTAATGCTTAGATGGTGGTAATGCATTGATTTTTGTGGCACTTGTTCTACGCTTTTTAAATCTCCATTCAACTTCACAAAGTGCAATAGAACGTTCTTTGTCCTCCATAGCAAACGCTTCCAGCTTCATATCTGCAAGTTTGACATCTAACTATTTTTTTGTTCTTGTAATTTTTTCACTGTTCTGCTATTCTCTGTAGCATTGCTTGACAGGTGATCTTTTAAGCTTTAAATCTTGTGAAATCTAGCGCCAGTGAGGTTTAAAACAAGTCCAACTTTGTGTTTTTCTACATTAAATGCAATATGTAAAAATTCTGCTTGTTGAAAGCAATGCTTGGTCCTGGTTTATTGGGCTCTTTTTCCGCAAGTGTATTTAAGCTGAATAAACCTTTTGAAAATCTCTTGTTTTCAGCTTCTCTAAATACTTCCAAAACGTGTATTAATTGACAGGTATTTGACAATTTATATAATATTCCTGAATCTTACAACATACATGTTGAATGGACAGTTTTGAAGGGTAAAGCATAAATAGATATTTTAACCTATATAGCATAGTATTACACTCTGCACAGCAATGTACTCGAATATCTTTATTGCCAATAAATCAGTCACGCATATGGGCGCCAACATGGACCACCTCTTTCCAGAACAACCTGTCTTGCACAACTGACACAAAATATTAATAACTGTAGTACTAACCAACTAAAAGCTCTCGAACAGCTCGTCTTTGTTCATCTGTATGCTGCACACATTTCCCAGTCCTAAAAAACATTTCGTACAAAAAAACCAAGTTAAGTGCTTACAGACAAAAACATGTTTATCAAAAACCAATTAAACGGTGTTTATGTCTGTTATTTTTCTGGCTGCGATTGTTATGAAGCTTTTTAGCATCAAGCTTCATTTTTCCTGTTTGGCGTTTTTGCAGATTCAATGTGTCACCAAGTATGCACAAATCAAAATAGTAAAAAATAAAATGCAAATTTAAAGACCAATAAAAAGGAAAATATTAATCTACCTTGTGCACATTTTCCCAGTATGTTCTGATATTGCTCCACATGTCTAGGGCAAAATAGAATAAGAAATAGCGTAAGGAAAAACAGAATGTTTACCGCTTACTCAATAACCTTTTAAAAAAATTTTATAGGTAGAATTGCAAGTTGCACAAAATATATGATAAAAAGTTTGATAATTTACAGTCGCGCCTTTGCGTATAAAACTTGAGAATACGTGAAATTCATCCGGTAGCGATTTCTGGGTGGCATTTATTCTCCAATAATGGATCCAACTTGAGGTGTCAAGTTTTAACCTCTTGAAACTGGTAGGAAAAACAATTTGAAAAAATGTTTGGAAACCATTAGTATTAAATTATAAAGGCCTTCTTTATATATGAAAAATGAGTCAAATTGGCCATCATTCAAAAACACTATAATGGATTGCAAATTTATATGGATATAAATATAACTGCAATAATTATCAATATCGTCAACCATTGTGATAATTATCACTTTAATCGTCAATGGTAAGATAACAAACAACCATCGGGATCATTGTTTCCATAATAACTTTCAATGGAAATGTATTAAATTATTCATCTCGAATATTTACACCGGATAATCACTAATTTACAACTGTTACCAATGTGAGACCTATTAAATTTGTATATTATTTATAAAATGGTACTTTTTTAATTATATGACTGACTACATGTGGCTTGAGTTCGAAAAGCGTATGTCAGGGTGATTATTCCGTAATCACCCTAGTTTTTGTAATCACCCGGGGAATGTAAATTCGTAGCAATCCATTTCATAAAAAATCGTACGACAAATTTCTAGCCAATCAGAATACAGTATTTTGTAAACAATTCATATGATTGATTCCAATAAATCGGTTGAGTTTTATTATGAAAGAATGAAAGAATGAAAGAAAAAAAAATTGGACTATTGGCGTTATCTTTCGATGATTTGATATTTTTACCTCAAGTGCCAATTTTGTCATTAATTAATTAGGAATAACATGCTTTTTTCGGATGATCTTGAATTAATAATCCCTCGTTTCATTTCTAAAATTGCAAAAAGCCCTCACTTCGTTCGGGTGATTATGAGATTGTAGAAATGAAACTCAGGTTATTAATTCAAAATCACTCTGAAAACCATGTTATTACTATTACAAATCACTAAAAGTCAATGCCATCATTATCATCATTGCGGTCACCAACAAGATCATGTCATCATCATTACCAAAACCAGTCCATATCCATTCACCAAGAAAAAACAATATCACAACGAAGGTCCAGATATGCTGAACATTGTCTGCGAAGTAACGAAGAATTAACTTGAAACCTATTTCTCTGGACACCATCTCATGGTAGCCGAACCCAAGGTCGCTCAAAAAAGACTTACATCGATCAGCAACTAGAAGACACAGGGTGTATGATGGATAAAAAACAAAATGCAATGAATGTTAATGGGCGCTTATAGGTATCATCTCATAAAAGGCCGAGCTAGCTCGCCTTAAAAACAAGAATAAAATTTACTGAATAAAATATACCCTTCAAAAAATACAGCATGACATATCGAGTTATAAAAATCATTTTCCAACACTTCCAACACGTTACTGTATTACAACATATTTGAAGCATGTGTTGATTGCACAGAGGATGTTTAAAAACGCCTAACACCAATGAGAAAGCGCGCTCGGTGTTTTAATAGGTCGCAAAAATTTCATCGTTTCCCTTTCTCCTAGTACTGGTCTCCAACACGTTTCAAAATCTTTCCTAATAAATAGAATCACTTTGGATTTACATTTATTTTGTTTAACGAAAAATGTCATCTCACCTGTGTCAGAAGTGCTATCTTCTCTTCTGTGAATCATGATAAAAGATTATTTATATGAATATTGGGTTTTGTGGGGTTAAGAATGACATTTCAAAAAAATAATACTAATCAGGGGATCAAGGGGTAGTCCACTTCTGTATTGCGATGGTCGCAAAGTTCCCCTGAACCTTCGATCTCTTGTTATTCTAGGCAGGAAAAACGAGTTTATAAAACAATATTTATCGTATTGTATACCAAAAAAAACTTACAACATAAAAAGCGCAACCGTGAACAATGTGTCATCAAAACCGCCTTTTTACAAGTTATGACCCATTTTTAATTACTCATACCAAAACTGCACATTTTCATTACATTACAAGCTTACTTAAGTATAGAAATAAAGTAAAAACAAAGAACTATATCCAATTCTATGCCGATTTAAATGATACCATTTCTCATCTGAAATTGGTGCAAATCCGGTTCCCACTGACGATTATCTCCCTTGGTATAAGGAGGACCAAACATATCTCTTTATCATAAGCAAAATAGCACTTAAATGGTTAAACACCTCCTAGTAGTTTTCCTAAAATGGTTGACTAGGATTCTATCCTTACTTTTTGGCACTGAATAAACTTGAATTTTACTCTATATTGCTCATCAATTGCCAAACAACAACTATTTTTGGCTCTGCTACAAAAAATAGCTGCTTACACTGTGACTGTATTTCAAAAGAATCTACTTGTTCTCTGTAAAGTCACACCCTACTTTTCCACGCTTGTACAAGTCACCCTGCTTAATTATCAAGATATGATTGGAAGAAGGCTTCGATCTCCTGGAGGTACTCTGAAATTTCTATGCAAAATAGCGGTTAGATGATGCTTTCATAAAGAATATACTTGGCATAACTTTTCTGGTATAAGCAAATCTGAAATAATGGGGTGTATATGAAAAATTATGGTAAAACAAAACAATTTAAATGGTGATAGTGGTGGTCAAGTTGGTGGTGGTGGTAGTGTTGGTGGTGGTGGTAGTGAAGGTAAAGACAGTTAAGGTAGGAACTAGGTAAGAAAGGAAAAGACGAGAGAGATTTCAATATTGTTTCGAAAAAAGTGTCGGTACAATAGGCATCAAAACGCCTCAGTATGATTTAATAAATTGCTTTCAAATAAAAAAAGGTGGTGTACTTTTGAAACTAGTGTACTTTCAATTTAAGACCCATTGCTGCGGTGATTGTCTTTAACCTAACAAAGCATCTCTTCATATTTCAAAGGGTGACAAAAGAACGGATAACGATAAACAAATTCTTAGCTGGCAATTTCTCTTTACACAATCTAAAATATCTAAAAATACCTTACCTTGACTTAAGTCTTCCAATGCTTGTAGCGTTGGACCAGCCTTCAATAAAAAGGGTACAGGTTTCCTAAATATGATCCCAAACCATGCCTAATAACAAATTTGCCCTATGTGTTGAAAAAAGATTATGAACAAATGCACTCCTACGGATATCTACATTGACACCTTTCGGGTATAAGTTCAGATTGACCTAAACAAGTTTTTCTTGGTTGAAAATGGCCCATAAATGCCTTTTTAGTTGTTTGGTATCAATAAAATCAATAAACAAGGTGTTTTGAAGATGAAACAAAGATGCTATTAATGCAGCCTACCGTGTTTCGGAAGCTGTCTTAACCATTACAAAATAATGGATTACTTCTATCCTTGACATTGTTTAACAACTCGTTTAAAAAGTAACGTACCTTTTAATACACATGGGAAATACCAACTGCTACTTTACTACAACATCCACCTCCCCTTAACTACCTCTTTTAAGTAGTAGATATCCTATCGAGTTTAGGAAAAAGAAAAACAATGGAACGGCAAAAATGAACAAAATGCATTTCATTGAAGTTTATCTATAAACGAAGCAAACGAACATTGAAGAAAAAGCTCTGTTCTGAAATGAAATAGGTTATGCTGATACCTTAGTTGTACCGAACGTAAAATGCTCTGCATATTTATCCCCATTTTCAAATACACAGCATAATTTCTCTGTCGGCACTAATTATTATCCAACAACACATTTATTATCGTTTTTTCAACACATTTATTATCATTCACAGCTATGTCCCGTAGAACCAATCATACATAGCAAAACACTGGCACGGTCCTTGGAATTTTAGATCTATGAGCAAAATTAATAATGTAAAATAGTTTGATTGCAGTGCATTCATCATTCAGCAGGACGAAGTTCAGACAAAGTCTAACAAGATATAGCAATCCTGTAAATTAGTGGTAAAATATAATAGGTGTTGAAAATGGACTGGTAACCAACATCCTTTTCGCTCCAGAAATTTATGGCAGCTAATCAAACTGGTAGGTGTCTTTCATGCGTTTTCCTTTCTGAAAAGTGCTATTGGCTATTATTTTATTTTCCTGGTTATGGCACGATGCTCAATCAGCAGAGGTGCTGATTCGGCACGGCTTTTTATTGGTTCACTCCACACATACCAAAGCCCCAAGTCTAATATGGAGTTAGAAAATGATTTCTGTTAGAAAAGACCACCACATGGAGGAGCTTGTAGTAGATTCTAGATATCTTTTCTTGAGGGCATGGTGAACTAAAACACTATCTCTCCAGTGACACTGGTGAATTGTTGGAAAGCAGCGAGGCCATTTAAAATTTAAAGGTGGGATCATTAAAATATACAATATAGTAAGAATTTTAAAAGTGTTAGTCCATTCTCCATTCACATAACAATTACTATTGGGTAACTGGGACGAATAACAGAAAATATTGGAGGATTTCTAAAAAAAAAGCAGATATTTTTTATCGTAATTTCCTGCTTGCGGAAAGCAAACCTAGTTGGAATAACAATCATTACCCCAAAATAAACAAAGGCCCTGTATTTTAGAAGCAGATATGCCTCACTCTGGCAAAATGAAAGTATCTATTGGGAAAGGGTACTTGCACGAAGAATAAAAATCAAAGAAACTAAGATGAAGAGTGGAAACTTTGTCAAAGCGATCAATATCTGGACTATATCATTATTCGGATATACTCTACCGTTTCTAGAATGAGATAAAAGCGAAATCAAGGTCACGAAAAACCAGAGCGCGAAGAACTCCTGACAATGCATATAGATATAGCTCACAGCAGATCGCCATTCTATTGAATGTATTATACATACTGGAAAAAGAAGGAAAGAAGACGTTTGGTGAACATAGAAGCAATTGTAGCTATTGTAATTTAAGTTAAAAGAATTACATATGTGGTAAGATTGAACACCTTTTGACTTTTGTATGAAAAGGGGCAGAAAGTGCTGTCTTCAGCGAGAGAAAGAAAAAAAGTACAAGAACTAGCAAGGGAAAAAGTAAATAACCTATGGTGAATGCTAAAATGTAGCTGAATAGCAAAAGGGTCGTAATGGATGGCCAAAATCAGACCAAAAGATTAGCAAAAGATGGCTTTAGATGAGTACAGGAAAATTCAATTAACAGGAAATCACAAGTAAAGGTCACACAGGCCAAAAATAAAGACCTGGCAACGAAAAAAATTGGTAAAAATAGAAAGTGAAAAAAGAAAAGGGGAGGGGGGCGATTTGTGAAATGGGAAAGGCAAAACGCGTTGATAGTACCCAGAGGAAGTAAGAGCCAGAAATTGCGCGACAATCCAGCAAGCTTCCGCAAAAATCAAACAAATTCTACTCATATACTAATGCAACAAATAAATCAAGTGCTGTAAGATAACTGGGGCAACCAAGTGCAACAGAAGATAATTTCTGATAAAGTAAATCAGGAATAATGATGCGTAGATCAGAGCAGAGAAATGGGAGCTCAGATGTGATGTATAAAGAATATGAGATTATATTTAATGAATAATTTATCAGATTAAATCATAAAAAATGACGAAAATGGAACCATAAGAAAAATTCAACAAAGTCAATGTGCCTACTGAGTTGCAAGTAAGAGTAGATAGTATCTTGGGTTGTTACCTGGGAGATGTAGCCAGCATACCAGAAATCACTGAAAAGGTGTATGCGATGGATAAGCTTGTGAAGTTAAAATTGGTTTACTATAAAAATTAAGTAGTAGATATGTAAGACAAAAATCATCTGATAAAAAAATGACATCAAGAAAAAAAAGAGAAATAAAAATATTTTGAGAAAAAATACACCTAAGGCTGAACATTAACCCTACAGGCAAAAACAAAAGAGAAAAGCAACAGGGGTTGAGAAAAAATAAACGGAAGAGTCATAAACAACACCAACGAGCATTAGAAGATACAAAATGAAATGGGTTGTCCCACTACGACACAAAAGGGAAAATGAAAAAGATGATGGAAAAGGAAACAAAATAGATTTTTCATACAGATGCTTATTACGGGGTTTCAAAATGCTCAAAAATCGTGCTCAAACACGGGGAAATGGTGAATGATAACGGACGGCAAGTGTTACAAGAAGGGATGAAGACTTCCGACACAGAACAGGAGAAAATGTTTTTCTTAGCAGAGAGATGGTATCCAGTGAAAGATAGTGTACGAAAAAGTAAAGAAGCTGGAAAAAAGGAGAAGATAACTAAATTGCTAATAAACTGCGAACAAAATAACGAAAACTTGATACAAGCAATTAATTCAAAAGATAACCCAGTAACAGTATATCGAATACATATACTCAAACTGGCAGAAGTTCAACTGAATAACTAGGGACAGATTGTTAACGGGACATTATGCAGAAACTGCATAGTAGATACAAGCAAGTGACGAAAGACTATATATGAATAGAGAATCTACAGGTGAGGGACTCAAGTCAATGAAAGATGTATATCCCGAGATAAGAACAAAAGTTGTTTGTTGCAGGTGCAAATAAAAAAATAAATGGATTCAAGCATCACAGGACAGAAAAACAAAAGAAAGTAACACAAGTATTGGCGAACCAGTAAAGGCGGTGATAAAAATTGATGACAGAATTCGTGAAGAAGGATGCACTATTAAAGGAAGTAGTGGAATTAGAATGGTAACCGATACGTAAGAAAGTGAAGGCAGAACCAAAGAACTGCGTGGGATAAAAGAAAGGAAACTGACGAACAGAAAATACTGGAATGTCATCTTTGGTTAAAGTAAATGGTGGAGACAAATGAGTGTAAAGTGTCAAGAGGGCTAGTTGAAAATAGTAGTTGTTCGCACTGTGGCGAATTCTTTGAAAGTGATAAGTACTTTGTTGCTGGAAATAAGATTATGCCCAACATTGAGTACATAGCACCAAACAGCAGAATTTTAATGGTGATGGCAATTGCACGAGCAAAGGAATACGAGTTGAAAGAATGAAAGGCAAAGTGATATAAAAAAAACTCTGGAGAAAGCTCAACTGTTGAGGAAAATTACTCCTAAGTCAGTAAGGAATTTTGAGAAAAAAAACCATCTGTAACATCTATGCGACCATATTTAGGGTGAATGTCAACAGAACGGCATAGGGATTTGACTTGTGATATGGCATGTCATGCAACAAGAAAGAAGGCGAAATGAGAAAGAGACAAAGTATAGCCAGCTTAAATTTGCAGAACGAGAAAGGAGATTTGGATGTGGTACACTGATTGTTTCCGCAATTATGGGTGCTTTTGGTAGAGGTATAAAAAAAGACTACGTAATGTAGAGCGAGTATTTCGCTACGGTTTAGATCGAGATGAATTAGTTAAGACAATAATGGCCGAGATGTAGAAAAAGAAAAGAAATGGACAATAAAAGCATACTTCAAAAAGCCTTTTTGTTATTCGTGCAACAAGAAGATTAAATATTGATTGTTTTGACTTTTTTTCTTGTAGGGAATTCATTGCTTATATTTAAGAACAATGATATTTGATAGTTTACTGTAGCTAGTTTACTGTAGCTTTATGGCTTAATGTACAGATATAATTACAATTCTATATGGTTTGCTTGCCAAAAGAAAATAAAAGCATTGTCTTTCGTGACAGTATGTTTATTAAAGTGATTCCAGAAATAAAATCAACCAAACAAATTTCAAAGTACAAGCCAGGCCGTGCATGAGAAGAGATCAGTCTTGAACCAGTTAGCATAAGTCCAATCGTTTCTTAAAAGCTAGGATTTGGCATTAACAGTTAATCTTATTTTATTTTTTCTGTACAGGTATCGTTGTTCAGTCGTATCTGTATAAAAATTCTGATTATGAATGGCTTTAACGGACTTCTGATTTAATACTATCTTTCTGTATATCAAAAAAATTCTGCATACGGACTCGATTACCGCTTCCCATTTAAATGTCAAATGGTTTTCATGTGATACTAAAAGGTAATCGCCGATAAAGTTGGGGGCGTTCATTTCCCCCGAATCCTACATATGGTTCATGCTTACTTTAGCCCAAAAACTTGAGTAAACCTGTCAATTCATTGTGCCTAAAAATGTGTTTGACTGGAAAGTGACAAGAAAACGTAAACAGGTAGCCATCATAAAATAAAATCAATTACTCACTTTTAAGTTATTGCTAATGTCACCGCTTGCGGTTGACGTTGGTGTACTTGGTCTTGAACCACCTGCATCTGTAAAGGTAAAAGATATATTGTCCGCAAATGATCGGTAAAAGTTTTTGACACCTTACTGCCCGCAAGTCGCACCCAACAATAAAAAACGTGCAAAATACCTGAATTATCTAAGCGTCGAAACATGCTGTCTGGACCACGAAATGAAAACTTAAGTATTTGAAATACATGTAATACAAATCAGTACACTGAGAGTAGAAAATGAATATTGTTGACAAGTGCTGCAGGTACTTGACCAAATTAATTAATATGACTCACATTATGCGGGGTTAAAAAATACTATACAGGATGAAATAAACGATTTGAATTCAAATTAACAGGAGAGTTTGATCAGTCGATAAATATGTAGGTAAATATTTGTCCGACTTCCCACGTGTTTTCCTATATACGTATGTACATGCAAGTTTTTCGTAATTGTACTGATCCAACTTACAAATATTTCCAGTTGTCTCTGTTTTATTTGCTACATATCTGAGCCTTTGCATTTTTTTCTCCATAAGCAATAATGCATTAATATCAATCGACTTCAGAAACAATACTAAGTAAAAACCCAGTGCCTACAGTAACTCCAATAAGAAAAGAACTGTATTGTAAATTGGCTTACTCTGCCTTACAATCATGAGATCCAATAAGACATTGTTGGTAACTTACTTTGCTTACTCACAAAATACTTCCTTAAAAGGTATAAATTACGTAAGTTCTTTAAATACAACAACATCAAGTCAGCGCAAGAAATATATTTAAGTAAAAAATCTCGTCACTGACAGACTCCAGTCACACAGTAAAGCCATACAGGAAATAACAAACTAATAGCATATGTAGAAATTTTGAAAATGATGCTCAATTAAAGGTCAGAATTAAGTACTAAAAAGACACTTGAATAAATAAAATAAAAAACATTACAAATAAAACAAAATGCATTAAATTAACACAAAACAATGACAACTAGTTTTTGCGCACAATGATGCTTAAAGTTAACAAAGTATAACCAACTCAAATATAAAGAATACGTTTCTGATGACTGTAAATTGCAATTGATGAATTGGAAGGATAAAAAGTTAAATGTTCTAGTTTTTGCTTATGTTGATACTTTCTGTACTGTATAGTTATGATTGCTGAATATGCTCAGCCATATTAAATCAATGACAAGAAAGTTATTCAGAGCAGAGTGCCAGATTCTTGGTTTTCATATTTATACATGTAATAAAAAAACCGCTTGAGTATCAACGTTAATATACGTATACAATGAAATAGGCTAACTGATTCATGGACACACAGACCCATTTACTAATAAAGAGGTCCATTTAGTCAGTCATGAAAGACCTGGTTCATATATTTATAGCACAGTTAACAAGCAATAATTTTTACCTCTTCTGACTGCTTTTCCTCTTCTCGGTGAATTCAAAATCTTTGAAAAAAAATTACAAATATACAAAGGTGATACCTGTTAGTACTAAAGGGCGTCAATTTACATAATATATAATCTCTTTCAGTACGAAAAATCGGCTGTGGACCGAAAAACAACAAGTTAACACCTCTAAGTGTACTCCACAACTACCAAATAGCTGAAATTGTAGAGAAAGCACCTGCAATGGTAGTAATAGTATTTATATTATTTATATTACTAGTAGTAGTAGTAGTAGTAGTAGTAGTAGTAGTAGTAGTAATAGTAGTAGTAATAGTAGTAGTAGTAGTAATAGTAGTAGTAGTAATAGTAGTAGTAGTAGTAGTAGTATAGTAGTAGTAATAGTAGTAGTAGTAATAGTAGTAGTAATAGTAGGAGTAGTAGTAGTAGTAATAGTAGTAGTAGTAATAGTTGTAGTAATAGTAGTAGTAGTAATAGTTGTAGTAGTAGTAGTAGTAGTAGTAGTAGTAGTAGTAGTAGTAGTAGTGGCAGTAGTAGTGCCAGTACTAGTAGGGAATTCTGGTGTTGCTATGAAAAAAAAGCAGGAGTAAGTCATATGAAGCGAGGGCAATGGAGAGTATGGCAGTGATAGCAAAAGAATTTGTCGTGTCATAGTCATCAACAAATGAAATAGTTTACAGTTTAAAGCCATTTCATCCCTATCCCAAACTTTCGTAATGACTAGTTCGTGGCTTTTATCAAATGGGGCTCGAACCTGCAGATGATGGGCAAGGTAATTCCGCATTAGTTTCAAGCGGCGATAAATAAATGAAGACTCTACGCAATTTAGACTCATTGAAGAAATTGTCAGGAACACAATATAAAGTACGGCATAAAATACAACGTAATAACGTCTTCAAAAGCAAATGAATGTAAAGCGGTGTAATGGCCATATATTACCTTAAAATATGCAAAGAAAGCTACGATTGAGGAAGATTCCAGAGAACCTCTGGCCAAAATATTTGAGGCTGCGACCAGGGTTAGGTTATACAAATCACACAAACGACTGAGTTCGAACGACTGTGTTTTTTGCTGGTTACAAGCTCAAGCTACTTCAATTTCCAGTATTAAAGTGATTATTCTGCCTGAAAACATAACATTAGGTTCCAGCTTTAGGATCCAGAGGCAATTGGTAGTATCATGGTTCAACAATGGGGCGTTCGTTTCCAGTGGTTGTTCTACCACTCATGAGCAGAAACGTTTCAGCAGCAACCACCTCATAAGGTGGCATTCACATGACTAATTAAAACAGACAGATATAAGAAGCTTTGGAAAAAATTAATATCGTTACAAACAAATAAAATTTTGAAAATTTGTGAAATTTACAATAAACCAGGCTAGTGGCAGTAGAAGATCTAGACTTAGCACAAATAAACAGTAGGCTATTGTGTTCACTGAGTATGTTAACGTCTATTTCATCTTTAGTGTTTATATACTTCATAAATCATAAGAAAATATTCTAACTATACATTAATATTAAATACATCATCAATATTATATATTAAGCTTTAACGAAACACAGTTTAGCGGTGCTGTTAAGTAAAGTATCAATATCTTTTATCTTTCACTCCTCGAAACAAGTCGATCTCTGTCCACACGTAGGTCCGCACTACCAAGATATAAAACAGCCGTACCTAGTCATTTCAGTAGCCTGACGATGGGAAAAGTATCTCTTGAAACGTAGCCCAGAAAAAGCTTATGACTCAAAACATGATAAAGCTCACACATCTAAAGCATATCAATAATACATTGACTGATTTAGGTCACTCTCGTGGGTTTTTTTTGCAATATCCCCTATATGATAAACATATGATCCATAGACCATATGAATTATTCCCTATATAAATATTTACATGTTTAATATATTTTTCTTAGTACGCATCATAGTATAACACTGTGAACAATATTCATTATTTTAATTTGACAAGTCTGCATTACTAAAATAATATTGGTCTTCCTAGCCTAATATTTTTGTCGTTTAACATCATCATAACAGATGATTAACCAGGATTACCATTATCGTAATATTCAAAGTGTTCAGCTTCCTTACTCATACAAATGTGTATATATTTTCGATGTAACTTAAAAGAGCATTGTAACAGAAAGAATCCATAGCACTTACTTTTTCTCGTTTTAGCTTCTTTCCTGCATAAATACAAAATATGCACACAAATTTAAACTGTCATCAAATCAAACACCATAAAATACACGTATGAACTATCTACAGTCGATTTACCTTATAATGCCTTTTTCTCTGAAGAACAAAGATAAGCGGTGTAGTCATCATAAATACAGAAAATAAAATTGTGTAACATACAGCTTAGATCAGAATAAGGTTACTGGTTTATAGCTGGTATGAGAAGGGGGTGGAGTCCTAAAATGACCAACCAATACGATGTTTTAATCAACAATTACGTTCAAAATGAAGGATGGGAATTTACAAGACTAAACAATGCACATGTATTACACAACAGCACCCCTCCTCCCCCAATGGAAATATGTTGAAATATATTTTACACGATTTTAGCGAAATCCTTATATACAGTCTAACGAAAAGTTTTCGCCGGCAATACTTCACCCAACAATTACTATATATGACATGCGTAAGATATTTCATACTCATATCGGTACAGCAGCAGTATTTTTTCAAGTATACAAACAATTCTTGGCATCACTCTTATTTCAAAGTGAGGATATTTTCTGAGGAAAATCTTAGCTAATGCTATGTTTAAGACCTAGAAAGAGAGATTTCGCGAAACACACTCTCGAATTGGCAAGTCAAATCAATGACATCCATAACTCAATCAGCCTGCTGTATCATGCTCAAAAACGACAAAAATATATCTTGGATTCTTTGGTGCTTCATCTTTTCCACTTCTACCTTTGATTATTGCTAAAGCATCTCTACAAAATTAAATGTTATTCTTGATGAGTAAATATAAACACAATAGTAAACAATTTTAGGTGTTTGTCTGCAACGAATGTTATGCAGGCTGTTTTCAAAATCACATTCTGTCAAGTTCGCCATCTGGTGTATATAAAAGAAAAAATCTAATTCGGAAGTATTTTGCGTACTTTTTAAAGGTCGTTATGGTGCACAACTGTGGCATGTGCAGCTGTGAAATCATAAAACATACTTTTGTTTCTAGTAGAAAGCGGAGCTGAAAATCAATTCGTTTAGGAGGTAGTTTTGTCATAAAGGCTATAGTAATACGAGCGACATAATGTTCTTAGTCCAGTTGTGTAACACGCATAACAAGGATATTCGCCGATAGCCAATAGAGTCCAGTCGCTGTTTATTCTGGGTTCAAGGATTGTGCCTGAGGTAAGTGCATCCATAATTCTTGTGAATAGCCATTCATTGGCTGCTGCCCTAGGTGCTTCTAAAATTCAAAATAAATATTGTCGACATGGCACTCTTGCTGACTTAATAGTAAATATTGCACTCTCCAGCTCGTTTTCTCATTAAGGTTGCAGAAATCATCTTGAGGCTGGCTCTGTGAATTTCAGTAATTTTCACAACACAATTACTTCTTGCCCATGGTGGTCAGTTGCTACGAAATTTCAATTTTCCAATTTCAACTTACAGGTGAAGCAGAAGCAAAGATTTTAAAAAACAGTCAAGAATGAAAGTCAGTACTGGCTTCCCCCCTCCAAAATTAAGTAAAGAACCCATTTTCTGTTTCAGAATGCTACAGAAGAAATACGGAAAGTAGAGCAAAGAACTGCATATGGTATCTATGAGCTTCAAAAAGCCTAACACACCATTACCGAAAGGTCAGACATGCATTGTTTAAGGAGGCTTCATGTTCCAAAGGCCAAAAAAGAAAAAAAAACCCAAGTAGTATGATATCAAGACCCGATTTTTTTCTCTCCCTTGTTTGTTGATATATCGTCTGTAGCACTTTTGACGTTTTTCCATTATCCG
Source organism: Morbakka virulenta (assembly GCA_003991215.1). Taxonomy (NCBI): domain Eukaryota; kingdom Metazoa; phylum Cnidaria; class Cubozoa; order Carybdeida; family Carukiidae; genus Morbakka; species Morbakka virulenta. The sequence goes on from RDPX01000147.1 coordinate 714,535, forward strand.
CCTTTAGCATCTCCGCTATCACTCAGTTACACCCTGGCTTCTTACCCAAGCATTATAGAGTCTTCTTATGTCTTTTTTACTTCTTCCGCGTCGATGTCACTAGTTTCCACGTCAATACATTCGTTTATTTTGCCTTTCAATTTTCATTTCCTTGGTTACCTGGACTAGTCTTCCTGTGTGGAGAAGTGTCCAGGCATTGCAGCAAATATCTTGTTGAATTTTTTTATCTTTTGAAGGGCGATTTTGGGGCGAGGACTTCATCACAGCTTTGATCCCAGACAAATTGTATAACTTATTTGGCTATAGCTTTTTACCTCATCCTTGTAAGTCAGGGGTCGACAAACTTACAGAATTAACTTCCCATTTTCTCAGTTCGAAAATACACTTGCGAATTACTTATGGTTTCTATGGTTTCTAGTTTTTAATTAAAAAATATTTTTTCCTTGCCAAAGCACTATGTCCTGGTTAGAAATCGCTACATTGGATATATTTGTGCTTGGAGTCATAACTGAAAGACGCTAATAGTTCTGATGAAAACCAAATAAATTTAGTTGGCAAGTAGTAGTCCCCAAATGGAAATATTTAACCTTGAACAACTGAACAGATTTCTTCAATCTATTAAAGATACGCAGCTAGAATTCGCAAAACCTATCTCCAACAAATGGTGGTGAAATTAATTAGTTTTTACTTACCTTTCTTTTCAAACTCATAAGACCAATCATTATCATAATCATCATCTACGTCGAATTCCTCCATTTTGCCCGATGTTGCAATTCTACAATGGATATGAGTGTACTTCGCAAAAACTTACATGCTATAAATGTATATAAGGTCAGTGTCCTTTTATGCGAACCACTAAGACAAATGTCAGACAGTGTACTGTTATACCAATTTGAATCAACTCTATTTAAATAACCTCGAAATAACAATTCGCTTTTCATTGTAATTTTTCTTGGATTTTCTTGAACCTTCTCAAAATAAGTGCAAAACAATAAACGTCCAAATTTGTTCTCCTTTTTTTTCTGCTACAAAGGTAGTTCATTTTCCGCTGGTGACAAACAGACAAAATGACGTTTTTTATTAATTTTATTATATTGCACTTGAGGTAGGTCAAAATCAAAAGAACTTCAACTTGAATAACTATCAGTGAAAAAGGGTAACAGACTGACCTAATTTTCTTTAGTACACGTGCATCTACACTTTAAAGATCTCTGAATCTCCTTAAAAATATGGTAAAACTTTAGAATTCAAGTACGAATGTTATGTCCAGTTATCTATCTATCTGCCTGCAGAAATTTTTTCTTTAACTTTTACTGTTGAAAAAATGACAGCTGCTGAGGCAGAACTCAACAAAAGACGGGCAAGCCGTAATCAGCGGATCGGTATTTTCAGAAGGAAAATAGCATCTTTTAATATTTTTTATATGAGATATCTGTATTTAAGCACCTGTAGCAGTTTTAAATAAATTAGCGGCATGTAACTGTCCTGGGTATGATATTAGTATACATTGGTTAGCCTTCCGGAAAGTGTAGCTTTACCCCTTAAATACCAATAGTTTTGTGGTAGTGTCTATGGGTTAAATAGATCTGCTAAGGGTAGGAACGTTTTTCAGCTTTCCTTGAAAGCATACAAGTGAAAAAGACACTCGAAGCTAATTCGCTCTGAGGGTTGTTGCCGGCTCAAGATAACCACGCATTAGATGACATCATTGAGCAAGGACGTATGAGAGGTCTTGTGAAAGTTTTTCTCAAGATATTCAACTCACATACAGGAAACTCTGCGACACGAATGCAAGCACAATATCAAATGTGTTGTGGTGTTAGGCTATAAGAAATTTGACATGCGTAAACAGCCGCTCGAGAGAACTTGTACACAGACGAAACTCCAGTTAACTTGGCATCCAATATACCAGCTACTCAAATTACCAAGCAACACTGCTCATATTTAAAACACCACCAAACAATATAACGAAGCAAGAAAAGAAACTACTGCAAGACTGAAATCTCAGTCCAGCTATGATACCAAGTCTTACTCTGACGAAATTATTTACTGTTGACCATATAGGCAGTTGTTTCCCCCTTTCATTTAGCTTTAAATTTTGTTCATTCTCGAACATAACGACTACAAGCAGTAACAATTCACAAATAGATAAAAAGAGTAAAATAAGAATGCCTTTTTAACGTATTTTTTAATTGACTAACATAACTTATCTATTTTTATTAAAAGGATAAGGTGCTACGATGCAAGGCAGCTGGCATCTCACTTCTTCTTCCACTATTCTGGAATCTGATGACTAAGCTCCACTCTTATTTAATATAAATAAATGTAATAGCACATAGAAATAACGAAATAAATGTAACAAAACCTTCTGCTTGCTATTCGACTGCTATTTCTCCCCATTCCCATGCACTTTTCCAAATGAGGTGCAAACCTATTTGCTGCCATATTACGCTGGCAGTTCGGGCAAACACAATCTATTGGCTTTTTCATTGGCTGTTGACCGAATACGTCTACACCAACTTCATCTACGATTTCTAAAAAAAAATAAAATTTGCTGATTTATTTTCAATACAGAACTTTTATCTCTTAATAAATATCCTATCAAGACAGTGTCCACATGGAGTTAAGGAATGACAAAGATACAGTTCACCCCCGATTTTTCGAACACAGATTACTTGAATTCCTTGACTTTTTCAATTATTTTCTTGGTCCCTTAGATCTGCCTCAAAGATCTCTTTAAATTAGCGGGGTTTTTCGAGCTTCCATTTTTTAATTCCCCGATTTTTTAAAGATTTTTTGCAGTCCCCTCGCATGATAGGCTCGATTTTTTGAACTTCGCAATATGTATGATGTTGGAAAATAAGATATCTGTTATAACACAGCTCTTTTTTAAAAATTTTTAAATGTACACAATTTTTTTAGTTTGTTTAATATTGGTTTACAACCAGTCAATGCAATTGTGCAAGAAATTTCCATCCCCATTCCATTTCCGTAGTCCACAGCCTTCCCATTTATTGTCACTGTTGCCGAATTGAAAATATCTATTCTCCGAAAAAAGAATCAAGTGCCCGACAAATTTATCTTCATTCAGTACTCCCACTGCATATTTATATACATCGTTCTCTGGCTCCATTTTGCATTACAATACTTCTCTGACAATAGGAGTCCATCCGTTGCGATATTTATGACAGCCTATCATAAAGGAGCTTACTTCATATTTCTGAATAAGCACTATTGGTAATTCCTCTTGAAACGACGAATATTTTCAATTGATTTGGCTGAAAAGCTTTGGAAGCGTGAAATATTTGAGATTGAAATGAATTAAATGTCGTTTCGAATATCTGGGATTTTCAAATATTTGAAAAATTCTAATGTCTGGAAAGTTCAAAGTTTATCAAATGTATGCAGTGTCTTCTTATCCTATTAAAACAGTTGAGGAGAAATGCCCAAGTCACAATAAAAAAACTTCCACTGAAGACAAATTTAAAGCGTTTTCAAGCTATTTTCGTGTGGTTTATGTCTGCAAGATCAAGTAAAATACCAGTAAGTGGATTACTTCTTCAGGAGAAAAAAAATTATTTTTTTAAATGACATTGCTGATTTCAAAGGATCAAATGGATGTATTGCCAAATGAAAAGCACGAAATAATGTCACATTTAAAACAGTATCAAGTGAGGAGAAATCGTGCACACCAGAAATGACTGCGCTCTGACAGGGAACTCATTTATTAGCCACAATGTCAAGGTACAAATTGGAAGATATCTTTAATGCTGACGCGTTCTGCATTTTCTTTAAAGCACTACCAAACAAAGCTATTGAATTGAAGTGGAAAACGCAGCGGTAGTGAACACAGCAAAGTCAGACTCAGCGGGACGTGCGCGGCGACTGCTACAAGTAAAAAATCATCGCTACTTGTAATTAGAAGGAGCAGAAATCAGAGATGGTTGAAGAATGTCAAGTCCTTACCATGCATGTACAAGGCACCACCAAAAGACTGGTTGGGCACAGAGATGTTTGCAGATTGGATAAAACACGTCCATCGGAAACTCCTAGCTCAGAACCGAAACGTAGCATTCACAGTCGATAATTGCCTTACACACTAGGATGGGATTGGATTGATGGCCATAGATTTCATCTTTTCACCACCAAATACAACCTTAGTAACACAATTAATGGACCAAGTTGTTATGTCAACAGGGTTTAGCCCAGATTATTGATGATCCATCTCCACAACTGGCAAAAGTCTTGGAGGAATTAAGAATTCTTGACCTTGCACTAGCTCCAGATGGCCTTACTTGTGAGACATTAATCGCTACAAACGAAAAAGTTCCATCATCCATTCAGCATGTACTATGTGACAAAGAATGGCTGCACCAGGTAACCGATGAGAAGATCGAAGTGATCCATGACGAAAGTGATGAATCAACTGAGAAAAAGCAGTCCAGGAAAATTAGCGTTTTTCGAGGCGGTCAACTTGAATGGGAGTTTTGCTTTTTTGAAAATGATGATATACCTAAACAATTGCGAATGCACACTGCACGGCTTAACTTATTATTTCGTCATCACATATGAAGCAAAGTAGGTGTCAGGTCAGGGCTTGCCCTGCTAATGGTAACATGTAATACAGTACAACCTGTTGCATGGTCGAGTGGTCGGCGACTAAATCGGCTCTCCCACCAGGTTTCAAATCTGGTGAGGAGGGTGGCTAGCAACCCAGTAACAATAAAAACAAGACCTATAAAAGGGGGGATGAACTCTATAGAGTCAACTGCCAGCTAGCTAGAGGTGGTGTCTCAATAAAAACACTCTGCAGAAAGAACTTTGGGCCTCTACTGCAGATTTTTCTTTTTTTGCCCTTCGTATATACAGCCGCATGGATGGAGGGGCAAGCCAGCCTACCTGAGTGACGGTCACAAGCCCGGGAAAATGCAGTGCCGGTCAGGAAGGGCACCCGGGGAGTAAAAATCCTAGCTTAAAACCAAAAAAACTATGGAAGAAGTCTCAGACGATATGGCCCTCAGTCCCGTGCAGCCCTTAAATGGGTAAAGGGTGCTAAAAATCCCACGGTTGGTAAAAACAAATGATAGAAAGAGGAAGTTCAAGAAATCTGTCATAAAGATTGGAACTCTGAATCTTGGATGTATGACTGTAAAAGGAGGGAACTTGCAGACATGATGGAAAAAAGAAAGCTGGATATTTTAGGTGTTCAAGGAATGAGATGGAAAGGGAACAAAGCCAGAGAACGTGGGGGAGGATTTAAGCTAGTTTGTAGCGGAGCAGACGAGAGAGGAAGAAATGGAATAGGAATTGTGTTGAGCACTCACCACAAAGTCAATATCATTAGTGTGACAAGGCAGAATGATAGAATGAGGGTTATGAAAGTGATATTAGGAGAAATGATTTTCAATATAATCCGTGTTTATGCGTCACAAGTTGTCTGAGATGAAGAAGAAAAGGTTAAATTTTGGCAAGACCAAGATGATTTGATTTCTGATATACCTGATGATGAAAGAGTAGAATTGGCAGGTGATTTTAACGGGCATATAGGATCAAATAACAAGGTAATTGAGAGAATTCATGGTGGATATGGCACAGGAACGATTAATAACGAAGGAGAAAAATTGATTGAATTTGGATTGCATATGATATGACAATATTAAATTCGTTTTATTGTAAGAGAGATTACATAACGTATGCTAGCGGAGGTCATGAAACCCAGCTTGATTACATTTTGTACAGAAGAGATCAAATGCGCGAAGTTAAGAACTGCAAAGTCATCAAAGGAGAAGGAGTAGCAAAACAGCACTATCCAGTTAATGGAGAGATAAACATCAAAAAAGCAAAAGGTAAGAAAAGATCATTACCGAAGATTAAGTGGTGGAACATGAAGGATGCAGAACTGAGAGATAACTTCCGTCAAAGAGTATTAAGTGATATTGACTTACAAGTGATCTTAAGAATAAGAGAAGAAGTATTTGGAAAGATATCGGGCAAAGGCCCTCCTGATGACAAAGAGACGTGGTGGTGGAATGAAGAAGTGGCAGAAGTTATTAAGGAGAAGAAACAGGCTAAAAAGGAGTATTACAAAGAAAGAAATCAGATTAATAAAGAAAGACTCAAAGCGGAAAACAAAGCTGCAAAGAAAGAAGCAATGTGAGCGAGAGAAGCAATGTATGAAGAGCTAGAGACAGTAGAAGGGCAGAAGAGGATCTATAGAATTGCAAAATCAAGAGACAAAAAAACAAAAGACCAGACACACATAAGACACATGAAAGATGAAAATGGTAATGCATTGTACAATGATGGAAATATCAAGAGAAGATGGAAGCATTATTTCGAAGGCCTTCTAAATGAAAAAAACCCGAGACTACCAGGTGGCGAAGGAATGCCAAATGAAAGGCAAACAAAGAACATAAGTCGTATGGAAGTAGTAGGAGGATTAAAAGAAATGAAGGGGAACGAAGTAGAAGGCCCAGATAATCCCAATCGAAGTTTGGAAATGTCTTGGTGATGCTGGTATAGACATACGCTGGGATATGATGGGAAAAATCTTCTCGCAGGAGAAAATGCCATCTAATTGGAGAAAGAGCTTTATAATACCCCTGTACAAAGATAAGGGCGATATACAACAATGTTCAAACTACAGGGGCGTCAAACTCTTATCACATACTATGAAGCTCTGGGAATGAATAATAGCAGGAAGGATTGAGAGTAAGACCGAAGTTTCTGAAAACCAATTTGGGTTCATTAAAAGACGGCAGGAATCTGACACGATTTTCGCGCTGAAAGAAGTGATGAAGAGGTATCGTGAGAAACAAAAAGGACTATATGTGGTATTCACAGACCTCGAAAAGGCATATAATCGAGTCTCGAGGTCGAAAGTTTGGCAATGCATGAGAGAAATGGAATAAGTGAAAAATATGGTCTGGTTCAAGATATGTACGATGGAGTTACCTCATGTGTTAACAGCTGTGTTGGTATCTCAGATAAGTTTACGATTTGAGTCGGTCTGCATCAAGGCTCTGCTCTCACTCCTTATCTCTTTGATCTCATAATGGATGTCATTAGTGGACCATGCTATTTGCCGATGATATCATATTAGTTTGTGAGACAAAAGCGGAACTTCAAAGGCGACTATCAAGATGGAAGAGAGCTCTAGAAGAGTAAGGTTTTAAGATAAGTAGAACGAAAACTGAATATCTTCAGTTTAACGACTTCGAAGACCTTGACGACATGAGGATGGATGAGGAAATTATCAAGAACATTCCAGTTTCCAAGTATCCAGGGACGCATGTGACTGAAGGTGGCGAGCTTGACGTGGAGACAAACCATCGGATTCAAAGCTGATGGAACTCCTGGAGAAAGCTGTCAGGTGTAATGTGTGACAAGAAGATGAATGCCAGGTTGAAAAGAAAGGTGTACAAAACAGTTTTGCACCCAGCAATGTTATACAGCAGTAAAACCTGGGCAGTGAAGAAAGGGCGGGAGAAGATGATGAATGTTGCAGAGATGAGGGTGTTAAGCTGGATGTCTGGAGTCACAAGAAGTGAAAAAATCAGGAATGAGATGATACGAAGAAAAGTGACGAAAGCTGAAATAGGATCGAAGATGCAAGAAAGAAGACTGAATTGGTATGCTCATGTGATGAAAAGAGAGGAGGTCTATGTTGGAAGAAGAGTGATGGCAATGGGAATTCCAGGATAAAGCAGAAATTGACGACCTAAATTTAGATGGAAAGACAGACTAAAAGATAATATGCAGGAAAAGAATCTCTATGAAAACCAAGTAGGAGATAGAAAGGAATGGAAGAAACTCTCGAGGAACAATGACCCCATATAAAAATGGGAAAAGCTGCAGAAGAAGAAGATAAGAAGCAAAGTATACTTACAAGTTTCTTTAAGCCCAAATAATTGTATTTTATTGATAATAACACGTATATTTAGTGTTTTTAATTGATCCACTCTTTCATCTGCATACTTTGACTTTTCACCTTGAACGATTTTTCCGATCCCTTGCGAGTTCGAAAAATTGGGGTTGAACTGTATAAACTTTTATTTTCTACTCTAAATCAATATGCAATCCCCAAGAAGTAAAAATAGTTCAAAAGGGGCCTAAAAGTAGGTAATATAATTTTGTTCTCCTAATAATATCAATACTTTATTACTACTTAAGCTACTACCACAACTACTGTAATAATTATAATAATACTCATCATAATAATAAAATTTAATAATAATCACCATCAGTAATAGTAGCAGCAACAGCAGCAGTAGTTGTGGTGTTGGTAGTGGTAGTGGTGGTGGTAGTAGTAAAAAAAGGAGGAGAGATGGTAGTGGTGCCGGAGGGGGAGATAAGGGAGAAGAGACAGGAGGAGAGAGAAGGAGAGAAAGGAAATGGAGGGGAGAATAGAGGAGAAGGCGAAAAAGGAGGAGATGAAACAGCAGTGGCTGTAGTAGTATCAGCACTTAAATCTCTAGTTTTCCATTATTTACCTAAAACTGGGTCCTTATTTAACGACCTTCTTTCTCTTCCTTTTGGGTCTGGGTTAGTTAATGGTCATTTGATTGTTATGACTTGATGCCAAAATGCTCCATTCAGAACAAGCTTCAACAATTATGCCAGGCTCAGTCATACTACTGTCCGATTTTATGGTGTCATTGCGTTCAGATTTTTTCCTCTACATCTTCTTCACACATTGCCCTATATTTTATTTTTCCTTATTTTTTCTTTCACAAGTCCAAATTAGCTTTACTTTTCTTTTTCAAAAATAACAGTAAAACTACCACTGTTTCCTTTACTACTAATAGTATCAGTTCTAACCTGCTTATTACTACTGTTACTACTGCTCTCTCTACTACGAGAACGTGCACTAATGCGACTACTATTACCACTACTTCATAGCAACAACAGAATTCCCTACTGGTACTGCCACTACTACTGCCACTACTACTACTACTACTACTACTACTACTACGACTACTACTACTACTACTACTACTACTACTACGGCTACTATACTACTACTACTACTACTACTACTACTACTATTAATACTACTACTACTATTACACAAACTACTATTACCACTACTATTACCACTACTACTACTACTACTACTGTTAATACTACTACTACTATTAGACACAATACTATTACCACTACTATTACCACTACTACTACTACTACAACTGCTGCTGCTTCTCCTCTTCCTCCTACTACACTTAATACTACTACTACTACTACTACTACTACTACTACTACTACTACTACACAAATTACAATTACAACCCCTACGACTACTAACATGACCACTACTTCTACTCCTGTTGCAACTACTTATGTTGCCGCTACTACTGGATCACAAGACAGGCTCCAACTAATCCCTAAGTAGCCTCTATATTACATAAAACACAAAACAGTACGCACGGACTAATGTTTAATATTCATATGTTTTAAAGATAATATTTGTATCTTACAGTAAGCTATATTCCATGTTCGATAAGGAACAGATTTGTCAGGTCAGGAGTATAAGGTAAGGCAATTCACGGTACACACCCGAGAGCAAAACTGGATTATTAACTTCCAAATTAACACTTACCAAATTCCTTTTGTGCCCTATGATAAGAAAAAACGCCCCACAGATTAGTTGTTTTGATTTTCTCAAAAATACACATTCAAAAGTTAAAGTCAAATCTGAGAAGCAACAATATATACACACATGCTGCATGCATATGGACTAGGTCCAAGTGAAATGTATTGGAGATGGATATCCAAGATTTTGGGATTATATTCCTAAATACACACAAATAAAAAATTTGTCATGCATTTATCATTTATTTATCGTTCTGTGACAAAGTTGTTTGTGACATAACTTATCCTACAGATCTCTACTACCATAAGCCTAGGCTATCCAGTGAAATTGCATTTATCATCACATCTCGTCTTGATAACTGTTACATTTTTAAAAAACGGATGCAAAAAACTTATAACAAAGGCAAAAACTACAAATCTGTTGCTGACAATACAATTAATTCTTTAGTCACTTATTGTAATGAACAAATAAATTATTTGTACTATCTAAATTACTTCAAAGCAAAAATACTACAAATAAATTCCACTTAGCTGGATGCAAACCTTTACATCAAATCAAGTTGGATCAATTCGACTACAAAATTAGCTATCATTCCTTAAAACATTTAAACTTTTGACTAAATTACACTTTTACTTAATATCAAAGCTCAAAATTTGTGCTGTTATAATCAAACAATGTGTCTTCCAAAGCTATTTCGTTTCTCATGCTTCGTGTACTCTTTCATTTGCTTCATGACGTACTCTGATACGACAATTCATAGTTGAAACTGACACTCATATTGTCAACTCATAGTTGAAAATAACAAAGTAAAGTTTAATGCTGCTCAATGTCAAAGAACGTTGGCACGTATCAGTAACAGGATATGTTGAAAGAAGACCAAAAGCAATAGAATATGATCAGGAAAAAAACACTTTATACATCTCAGGCACGGTAAGCCTCCATGCAGGTCAATACTTCCACACCATAATGTCAGGTGTTCGTTTGGTCTGAGGGTAAATGGTCAATCATCCTTCCCTCTTGTAGGTCTTATGTTTGAAATCTGAATAAGCTTACTTTTCTCTAAAAAAGTCAATGAGTCCCTATCGTTTACTTTCATGTTAAGACTTTCCAAGATACCGACCTTCAAAAATAAACTTAGTAATTCCTTGTACTACATGATCAATCAATCAACCCTTGCTTACTATATGTGGTCTTTTCACTTACAACACCACAGTTTAAAGGATTTTTTATTCATCCTGATAATTGCAGTAAGGGCTTTCATATTTAGGAAAGGGGGGTACACTCTTTATCCGTTTTTATTAATTGATTTTACTCTTCGCTTAGACAACGTGTCTTCTACATTCTTTCTCTTCTCATTTATGGCGAACGAGGGTCTCGGAACAGAATTCCCTGTCATTCCCAATCATAATACGGATCAATATCACCAGCCATTGATGTGGGATCAGTAGCGTTAAACTATGTTATGGATCAATAACTAAAACCGATTTTATCGGATCAGTGATGCAAATTTTAAATGGAGTACTAAGGGTTTTTACATTGTAACAGAAGTACATTGAATGATCGACAGGAGTTACGTTAAGGCAAGGGTCAATAGGATTTAAACCTAAGCCAGTACCAACTTTAACATGGACCACGAGCTGTAATTATGAATAACAATGGGACAGATAAATCAGTTTAAGTAAAAAAAATAATTATGAAATGCAGGCACTTGAGTGGAAGTGATAAAGAAAACGGGCAGGAAATTTAATTACAGACTAATAGGAGTATATCTTAACACAGTACAAATAAAGTAAATCTAAAATGGCCCAATAGTTTCAGTACTGGCCATGAGCAACTTGTCACTGAACAACCAAATTGGCAACTGTTTTAGTAGCTTGCGACTCTGTAAAACAGAGTACTGGGTTCTGATTTTCATATCAAGCTACCTGAACACGAAATACGTGCGATTATAAATGGCTATACCACTGACTAATTGGATCCCTTGAAAAAATCATAGGGGATATTCACAATGCAATCCATGTACCAATTACCAATGATATGTCATAGTTAAGTCAAAGTAAATACGAAATTGATTATGTCAAGCTACACCTAAAGAAACTTAACTTAATACCTCAGGAAACAGACAGCTCACCTAACAAAATAATATCAAACAATTTATGAAATTTAATAACTTCTTGTAACGGCATTGTATAACATAGTGATAGGGTGAGCTGGTGAATGAGTTGATTCACATACGAGTTAGTATATAAGACTTCCATGTAATTTTTCTTGTGTATTTAGTTACGTCATGGACTTGTTAGCTAAAGCCAAGTCCATTTAAATTGACAAACTACAATCACACCATGACATTTGTGACAAAAAAAACACATTACAGGCGTTTGCTAAATCATTTATGAAGGAATAACTAAATTTAATTAGTGATTTCTTAATAGTCTGGTCAAAACACTTATCGCAACTCATTTTAGGTACAAATATTTGTTGGACCCTAAACGATTAAAGTCGAAATACTTACTCGTCATCTATGCCATCAATGTGAAATGTACCCATACGAATGGATCTGTGGACATCAAAGATGACACCAAGAGAAACGTGGTCGATTATTTCGTTCATATATTGTACCAAAGGATCCTGAAGTGAGGTGATAAACAGGCCTTATTAACTGTGAGTAAGTTTAAGTTATCCAGCACTGATTATAAAAAAACACACTTTTCTTTACGTACACCAACTGTGATACATGATGTCCTGACCAGGAACATAGCAAAATCTGAAAAATTTACTTGATGCCTTAAGATAAAATCATATTCAAACAAAATTCAATATCATAAAACTTAACACTAGAATACCACAATATAGCTTCTAAGAAAACTCGAAGAAAATACCGAATCCCCAAATAAGTTCTTCCAGAACATACAAAAATAAGAATCAATCTTTTTCATATTTGAAAGTGTGTTTTAACCTCCTTTTTAACATATTTTATCCCCTAATCTATAAAAACAGCAAAAAATGCTTACATGTAGCATGTTTCATCATCATAACCATTACCATTGTCATCCTGATATGAGTAGACCAGTTTCAAGCCACCGAGGGATCTTGTATGCGTCTTCTCTATCAACCCCTGCTATTTTCTGTACTTGCAAACCGAGCCATAGTCATACAAATCGCTTCTTTTATATTATGTACAAATTGGGTGTTTGACCATCTGCTTCTTTTCATACGCTACTCCTATTAGTAGGCCCTTCATGTATGCTAACTTATCTCTTTTCCTCAAGGTACCATGTCCAAAAAAGACATGGGTGACCACGGCCTTTTGTCTTAAGTCATTGTTAATAACATTGTCATATCCAAATAATATTCCGGAGCTTGCTCTTTCATCCACTTCAATTTAAACTTTTTAAGAACGTTGTCCGCTGCTGTCCCTGCTTAATTTACCATCAATTAACCCCAATAATAACCAATTTCTCAGTGCCATCCTTTCTCATTATATGACCCAAAAACACTGTCTCTTCCTTATATTTTTAAACATTATCCTTTTTGTTTTTACTTATCACAACACTTCTTCGTTGGACACATGTAGTGGGTAAGAAATCTTCATCATTCTACTATAAACCACATTTCAGCTAACTATATTCTCCATACTATATCTTGTTAGTGTTCATGCTTTACATCTGCACATTAGGGTTCAAATCTCATAGCATCCAACACTCGCTTCCTTATTGCTAGACTAACTGCACGCCAATAAAGCTAGCCTTTCTTTTGCTCATATCATTTAGTAAGTTTATCCCATCAATTCTATTAGACACCCACTTCTTTCTCTTACGTTCTGCAAAATTTGCACAGAGAACCCATCAGTAGACCATTATTCCACGAGTCTGGTTTTCTCCCTGTCACAAGCTCTATCACCACTTTTTTGCTCAATACGCGGTAATTGGTTAAGGAAAGGTAAATTCATCTCTCTTCTATCCTTTTATTTTTTGCATTGAGTGAAATGGATCGATAATTTCATATTTAAGTCTGAGATGTGACAGTGTTCTTTGTTACTGCAATTCTTCTTTAAATTTCCGTGTCTCATAATTACTGGTCAAGAAAGCTGTAAGAAAATTGAATTCTTTAAGAATTTCTTTATTTTTCATTGATGATTTAATTCTTTCTGTTGAAGCTTTCAGTGCTGCTGATAACCTTGATTTGACTTTTGGTACATTTAATTACAAATTAGTGTTGTTCATTTTTGGCTTTTCTCTGAATCTATTAATCGTTTAGTATTTTATGAATAATCGATGCCAGCAAAGTCCAAACATCAGTTGTTATTGCAATAAAGTCTACTCAAAACTATATCCAAACTTTTAACTTTGTGGCGCATCTTCCGAATTCTCCTCATAATCGTCTGGTGTGACGGAACAGTATGATGTGGTCCTAGATATTTCAAGAAGCCTTTAAGCCCATCACCTTACAAGACTCATACTATAGGAAAGTAAATCCTTAATCATAATTTCAGTTATAAATCCTGTTATAGCTTTAGTGCGGCCTGGGATGCACTTTTTTCGTGGTGAAAACAATCTATCAAATCTGACTCGGTGTTTGCGCATCATTGCTCTGTCCTGTGGAATTCGAGCTCCCTCCAGATTGTGGTGGGCTGCTAAATGAAATCAATGGGTGTTTTCTGACAAAATGGGCATTTGTGATTGTTGTGCTTCCTTTGTAGCTTAAAGCACCTTCATATAGCCCGGACTTGACATGATCCCTATCCATCTGTTCAAATTGCGTCCACATTGGGCTTTGGCGGCTTCGTTTCGGCCACTTGAAGGTCTTAACAAGGCAAAATAGAACTTTTGATAAATGTCTGTGTTGCAATATTATCATATAGTATGTTATGCTTGATCTGTGATATATAAAAATTTTCAAGAAGTAGCTGGGGAGGACAGAGACACAAAGTGCTTTTGTTTACATATCAGTATTTCTGACGTTCCATTTTCCGACATCATCGCACCTTTATTCCAACTCCCATTAGTTTAATCAAAAAGAAAGTTTAATTCTTCAAAGTTCACTCCTGTCACAAATGAAATGGTTTTGTCTTTGTTACTGTTTCAACGAAGTGTTTTGCATGCCATAGCACTTTCGTACCTTTATAGTCGTTTAATATTACTCTCAGCTGTTATTTTTTACACCAAAGGTGGGTTTGTTCAAATAAGTACAAAATGACAACACTTTCATAACAGGGCCTTACAATGATCAAGTGTAATGGGGCGGTAAAATTCTGCGCCTGTTACGTTACGCTTCATATATTTTTGAATAACACCTATGTTCATGGCTAGTTTATGTTATATCTAGGTGAAGAAGCTTTTCTTTCAATTTTATTAGTTTTGCAGGTTAACTTTCTCAAGCACGTCGTGGCTAACACATTGACTGTAAGTCAGGGTGAGGTATCACGCTGTCGTGGGGTTTGTGTTCCTTTCTGCAATTTTCACATTGTTTGAGTTCCGGTTTCTTGTTTAGAGAACAATTGTACGCTAATTTCTTGTGTAAACAAATGAATAGCACGCTTTGTTGGCGTTTGATAATTTCGTCTCTCTGTTCGTTACCATGACCTTTTATTATTATTATTATTATTATTAATTATTATTATTATTATTACTATTATTTCTATCTTTATAGAGGATGATACAATTCAGTTGTTTACAATAAAGACATATAAACATTGTTGTCAACATGTGTCCTCTTAACCTCCACACGAATTATTATGTTGAAATCTAAAGAAATACAACTAACACAACCTAGTTTAGACAACCTAAGATTTCATTTACACCAACTTCTTTGTACCTCATAATTTCATGTTGTTGTTTTTTTATAAATTTCAGCCTCTTCACAAGGCAGATTTTTTTTCATGAAACAGTGCGTAGCTTTATTTTCTTTGTAAACACAGAGAACCATGTTATACTCNTTATTATTATTATTAATTATTATTATTATTATTATTATTATTACTATTATTTCTATCTTTATAGAGGATGATACAATTCAGTTGTTTACAATAAAGACATATAAACATTGTTGTCAACATGTGTCCTCTTAACCTCCACACGAATTATTATGTTGAAATCTAAAGAAATACAACTAACACAACCTAGTTTAGACAACCTAAGATTTCATTTACACCAACTTCTTTGTACCTCATAATTTCATGTTGTTGTTTTTTTATAAATTTCAGCCTCTTCACAAGGCAGATTTTTTTTCATGAAACAGTGCGTAGCTTTATTTTCTTTGTAAACACAGAGAACCATGTTATACTCAAAGACCAAGCTGTCAGCTCCAAAGATTACGTCTGGAAACAAGGCTTTCACTCTGTTATTAGGTACCATTTGTTTACATATTACCCCCATCTCTTGCTAGCTAATCTGTGCTATTTTTCTATAAAGATAATGCCCCCAACCCGCCTCTGCTGCTTCCTTATCACGTTTATGATTTTGCATTGTTCAATGAAAAACTAGTGTGACTGAAAAAAAGCCAAGCCTCTTCAACTTGACTGTTCTACAGGAATGTTAATGATTTGTCATTTGATTTCTTAGGATAGAGAAAATTCTTCAATTTCTAAAGAATGTTAATGTTTCTTTGATTCCTCCAAAATGCAAATTCTTATTTGATTTTTCAAGAGTGTTAAGGTTTTTTTATTCTTCCGGAGGGTAAATCTTTCTCACATTTCTCAGGAATATTAAGAATTCATAAAGAGTTGACAATGCAAATAATTAATCAGTTTCTTAAAGATTCCCCAGTACAAATTATGTGAATTGACTCTCTCAAGACCCAATGCTATTCAAAATCAGTCAGTCATTCAACAAAAAGAAAATTTGTATATTCATAAAATTTCAAACTGTATTATTTAAATCTTGATATAAATATACATAGTAAGAAAGTAAATAGGAAAAAGCACAAAGCATAAAAGTATCTTACATTGGTATCATTGATATTTGAAACTGACATTTCTCTCAGCTGAACCAAACCAACTGTCAGTAACATCTGCAGAGCCTAATAGAAAAAAAACCACAGTCAAGTCATGCCACCAGAATTTCACAGTTCAATAAATGACAATAAAATAATTGAAATATGGTGACTGAAATACATATGAGTTTGAATGTACAGTGTGTATGTAATTTTCGATATGCGTGTATTGTCAATAAATGTGTTTTTATCCAAGGTCATAAATGAATCCTTTATTTGTTAGGGCATTTTGGTTTTTTTTTACAGTTCCACATCTGGTAATTTTAACCTGTTCAAATAAATATATATATATACACAAACATACAATATATAATATAACATAATATAATATATTATAATATAATATAATATAATATAATAATAATATAATATAATATGATATAATATATATATATATTTATGTATGTATTATATCATTTGTGAAAGCCATAGAACAAATTCATGGGATGTAAATCAAGTTTCATTTTCAGTATTTCCACTGTATTTGCAAATTGATATAAAATCCTATTAAAATACAAAAGGGGGCAGTGGTTGCTAATGTCTGCTATATAATATCAACAGTTAGTTGCTTAGAAAAATAGTTAACACTGGCTAAAAGTGTATCATCAGATAAAAAAGGGCCCTAAAATGTGAAGGCTTTGTTAAGGGGCTGTACATGAAATAAATACATCTAGTAGTGGGGTGGGTGGCTTAAAAGATTTTGGTTGAGAAGGGATGTTGGAATGAATTTCTTGTTCAATTCCTGTATCTATACAGGAACACAAGACTTTGTCATGCAGAAGTTGTTTCAATTTGGCCATCTCTTGGTATGTCCCATAAACAATTTATAGAATTCTTACTTCTAAAGATCTAGGCTTCACTGATCTTGTTCCTCAGAAAAAAGGCCCAATAAAAGGTAGATCTGAAAAGTTAAAGCACAGTAAAGTAAACTTAAGATGAAATGGAATGTATTAATAGAGGATAAAAATGTGAAAGCCAAGTTCTATCAGAAAGTAGAAGAGCAATACAACCAATGTCGAGATGATAGTGAAAGGTGGAAAACTTTGCAAATAGTGTTGTTGAGTAGTGCTCAAGAGTGTATCCCTAAATGTTGAATGACAGCTAATAAGAAGTGGATGACAACAGAGATTTTGGATCAGATGGAAATGAGGTGCAGAGTAAAGAAAGGCAAGGATGAGTACAGTAGGGTAAATATGAGGATTTGGAATATGTGTAGGGCAGCAAAGGAAGAATAGCTAAACAAACAATGTGAGGAGATTGAAGAAGTAGAAAATAAAAATGTTCAAATAATGCATGAAAAAGTGAAAGCTGTAGTTAATAAGAAAAGATGGTATGCAACTAGCTGTATTAAAGATAAAGAGACCAATGTGTTAATGGAGCAGGACCGGATTAAGAAAAGGTGGACAGAGAACATCCAAAATTTATATTCAGATATCAAAAGAAAATATAGACCAGCAATTAGGAAACAGATGGCTGGGAATCCAATAACAAGAGACAAAATAAGAGATGAAATGAAACATATGAAGAAAAACAAGGCTGTGGGAAATGATGAGTTAGCATTTGAAATAATAGAGGCTTTAGAAAATTTTTGATGTTGATAAGGTCACTGATATTGCTAACCATGTCTATGAATCTGAAAATGTACCTGATAAATGATTGAATCAATTTTCATTGGCCTTTCAAAGAAGTCAGGAACAATTGAATGCAAGCCACACAGAACTATTAGCCTTATGAGCCATGTAACAAAAATAATCTTATGTGTAATGCTAAATAGGAATAAGAGTACCATCAGAGAAGAGTTATCAGATGCGCAGTTTGGATACAAGCCTGGTAAGGGAATGAGAAACCCCACTCTTGTCTGACAGCTATCATAGAAAAATGTATCAAAAAGCAAAAGGACTTGTATATATGTTTTATAGACTATGTTAAGGCACTCGATTGTGTGAAGCATGACAAGCTACTGGAAGGCTTGATATAGATGAAAAAGATCTTAATTGATAAGAAATTTGTATTACGGCCAGAAAGCTGTGATCAGTATTAAGGGAGAGCTAGGTAAATGGGTAGATATACAAAAGGGAGTACAACAGGGATGCATTCTATCACCAGATTTGTTTAATCTGTATAATAAAGAATCCCTAAGAAAAATAAGGATATACAACGAAGTCAATCTGAAAGGAATGAACTACAACAATCTTCGATATGAAGATGACATAGCATTGATTGCAGATAGTGAGGAAAAGCCACAGCGGTTGTTGAATGTTTTAACAAAAGAAAATGAGAGACTTGGTTTACAGATAAATTGTGACAAAAACATATGTGATGGCTGCCAGTAAAAAGGCACAGGCTCCAATATGTAGTGTGACAGTGAATAGTGCGCAGATAGAGCAAGTGGATTATTTCAAGTACTTGGGCAGTTGGAAAACATTGAATGGGAGATCTGATATGGATATTAAATGCAGAATTGGTCAGGTAAAGCAAACATTTATGGATATGAGAAATGTATTATGCGCAAGGAACTTAGGATTGGGAGTTAGAAAGCGTTTGTTGAAGTGCTACATCTGGTCAGTGCAATTGTATGGATGCAAGTCATGGACAATGAGCAAAAACATGGAGCAAAGGCTTGAGGCAACAGAAATGTGGTTCTGGAGAAAGATAAGGAGGATAACATGGATAAACAAACTGTTGATTGATGTAGTTTTTGGAAAAGGTGGGTGCAGAAAGACAACTTTTGACCACTATCAGATGGAGACAGTGGAGATTTATTGGGCATGAGTTGAGAAGAGAAGGAGGGATAGAGAGGAACATCTTGGAGGCTGAAATGGCAGGGAAAAGGGCAAGATGGAGACAAAGATTGAAGATGCAAAATTGGATGATAAAGAGATTGAGAGTTAAAGATGGAAAACAGTTGGGCAAGGTTGTAAGAGATAGGAAACGGTGGAGAGAGAGAGAGAAAGCACTGCCATGATTCGTCTATGGTATTTGATGCCAAGACACTAGAAGAAAAATATTTTTGCAGTCCAAAAAAAGTACTTCCATAAACAAATGTTGAAGCTGGCATCAACCTATTTGAACTAACATAGACTTGACTGAGTACTGCTTCCTTTGCTATATAACTATTTTGATTCCCACCTACTTTTGTTGTCTTTCACTATTTATTATAAAGCAAATGTTCTAATAATGGTTTTTTGTACATCAATAGGTGACCAGCCTATCCATAAGTCTCTTTCTGTCCACGTCCATTGCCTAAATAAGAAAAGCTTTAATCTGGAACCAATTGAGACACAAATTTTTTACAATTTCTTTTGTTAATCAATTCAATAATGTGTAAGATAATCAGCTAACCTTCATGGCATCTTAAAAGCCATATTCAAATTTCAGATATAATGACCCAAACACTGGTCCTTAACTTTCAATGCAAGTAAAATAATGTTAATATCATTTTGTTAAGCCCTTATATTGCTCAAAAGACAGCATGAAAAAGTACGAAAGTGTTTTGTGATCATATTTCTGTGCATTGACATTCAATTATTATTAGTTAATATCCATCCTCATTTTGCCTAATCTTTGGTTAATCTCTTGTTAGACATTTTTCTCTGTACTACTTGCAAAGTTGCATAAGTAACACTAGTGTCAACAGTGTTTTCCCTAAGAACCAGTAACTGGCCAAATTGACTGTTTCAAATGTTTTTTGGGCCAGCTCAAACTTCAACCCCCAAAAAGTTTTTTAGCGAATTTCAACTGAACTGTTCAATAATTGATTGTGTCTTGCATATTGTAAACACCGAGTCATCGAGAAATTGAGCAGTGTGTCTCAGAAAATGGATCAAAACGTGTTATCACATGTGTTGAATCAGCTGTGTTTACTTCCTTGTTGGTCCAAACACTGGGAGTAATGGCGATTTTAATTGGTCGATATTGGATGGTCATTCGATAACAAAACAAAAATGAAAATAAAGGCTTTAAAGAATGTGAAGCACATGTATGAAGTGACATGAAACGACCACAAACTCTATTTGATTACCATTATTTGATTATTTGGATCTAGAATCTGCCCGACTGCCTGTTCCCCATTCTGGAGAGTTTCCTCAACCAGAATCGAGATGTCATGAAACTAGCTCTGATACTACAGCTAGTTCAAGCCACTCAGATATTGAGGAAACATCAGGAATCACTCCTGGTCCACTTAATCAGTTTGAAATGAACGATTTGATATGTGATATAGGTTTATCAAAAGCAGGTGCTGAGCTTCTAGCTTCTAGACTAAGTGAGAAGAAACTGACTCAGAGTGATCTCAAAATTTCGTACTACAGATCTAGAGACAGTGAATTTCTGAAATTTTTCAGTTCTGACTGTGACTTCGTGTATTGTAATGACATTAGTGGGCTTCTTCTAGGTTTACGTTTACCAAGTTACAATTCAAATGATTGGAGGCTGTTTATAGACAACTCGAAGAAAAGCTTAAAGTGTGTCCTTCTTCATAATGGAAACAAGTTTGGAGCAGTACCTGTAGGTCACTCAGTGATTCTAAAGGAAAACTACGAGAGCATTAAAAAAAGTAATTAATTTACTCTGATACCATGACCATAATTGGATCATATGTGTAGACTTGAAGATGATGAACTTCCTCTTGGGTCAGCAGAGAGGCTTCACCAAACATCCATGTCATTTGTGTTTATGGGACAGTAGGGATCGGGATCAACATTGGGTTAAACAAGACTGGCTCCTTAGACCACAACGGCCACCGGGGGGGCCAAATCTGATACAGCAACCTTTGGTTGATCAATCTAACATTGTACCTCCTCCACTTCACATAAAGTCAGGCTTAATGAAGCAATTATAAAAACCTTGAACAAAGACCAAGAATGCTTTCAGCACATCGGGCAAACTTTTCCTAGCTTTTCCTATGAAAAAGTGAAAGCTGGGATATTTGATGGGCCCCAGATTTGGAAACTCATTAATGACAGTAACTTTGAAGGAACCATGACAGTTGTTGAAAAGGTGGCATGGACTTCATTTGTAGATGTTACCAAGCAGTTCTCAGGGAAATATAGATCTCCAAACTACAGGAGCTTGATTGCTGATTTGCTGAGAAACTTTCATAAGCTTGGCTGCAATACAAGTATCAAAATGCATTTCCTGCACAGTCACTTAGATGTCTTCCTGGAAAACCTTGAAGATGTTAGTGATGAGCAAGGTGAGAGATTCCACCAGGACATAAAAGAAATGGCGGAAAGATACCAAGGCCGATGGGATGATCACATGATGGCAGACTACTGTTGATCAACAAAGCAAGACTGTCCAAGTGTCAAACATGCAAGACAAAGTCGAAAAAGAAGCTTCCTACCATAAAGTGACATTCTTTTCCCTATTTCTATATGCTTTATATATGCTAGCATGCATACAGCTCATTTTTTTAATATATTTGCATATACTTGTATGTTAATAGTGTGAATTTCCTTAATTTTCACTGATAAAGTCCATTTTCACATCTGAATATGGTTTCATAAAATGTATCAACAGCCAATAAATTATTGTTGCAGGCAAGTAAATACAACTCTTTTGTGCATATCAATGGAATAAATCAAGGCTATATATTTGTTTGTTTGATTTATCTGAGGTATTAAAAATGGCATATTTTTTGCAAAATATGCACCATATAACTGCCATATAAATAAACTGAAACCCGTTAGAGGAAAAATAATGACATTTTCAAAATCAGCATGTAAAGATTACACAGGATCAGTTGTCAAATAATGATTACAAAAATTTTGTTTCTCAGTGTTAATAAAAGTGAATCAAATTTCAATTTGAAACAATTTTATTCACATAAATATTACAAAAAAACCCCCAGGAATAACAGTTACAATCTACCGGTATAACCAACCCAATTTTAAACAATATTTTTCATGAAATAAAATAAGATATTGGCTATATTTCAAGTCTAGCTGCCTCTCTGCAGTTAATTAATATGCATAAAATGCTTTTAAAATTATCAGAACAATACTACTTTTTATATACCTTCAATTAGGAATTTTTCAAAACTTGAAAGACCCTGTATTCAAAATTAATTGCTGAGAGGCAACTTGGTTATAAATTACATGTTTTTTTCCTGATACAAAATGTATATTATAGACAATATTTAAAACACATTAAAAATAGCTAGTACATATATAGGAGATTCAACAAAATGACTTTGTGTCACTCACACAATGAAGATATATATATATATATATATATATATATTCAGTATAACATATTATAACTTTACAAAAACTGCTAGCATGAAGATTTGAATATTTAAACTACAATTTATAATGATTTTAGTTACTGAGTAGACTGGATAACAACTTTAAAAAGGTGGGTGAAAAAAAGAAGAAAAAAATTAAAAGAAATGCTCTGGTATCATGAAAAGTGACCTAAAAAACATCATTTTCAAAACACCAATTTACCCCCAAATATGCCCCAGAATGCAGGATTTTGTGTCTAGGATTTCAAAATTTTCTGGGGGGTAAATTTTCCCAGACCCCCCATAAGGTAGGCCCTGTCTCTTATNAAAAACTGCTAGCATGAAGATTTGAATATTTAAACTACAATTTATAATGATTTTAGTTACTGAGTAGACTGGATAACAACTTTAAAAAGGTGGGTGAAAAAAAGAAGAAAAAAATTAAAAGAAATGCTCTGGTATCATGAAAAGTGACCTAAAAAACATCATTTTCAAAACACCAATTTACCCCCAAATATGCCCCAGAATGCAGGATTTTGTGTCTAGGATTTCAAAATTTTCTGGGGGGTAAATTTTCCCAGACCCCCCATAAGGTAGGCCTGTTCATTTCTTGAACAGACCTGCTCAAACAAAATGAGTGGAAAACCCTGTGTCAAAGTATGTGGTCACAAATAATTTATTTCTAGGATTTCCATTTGGTACAATCTTCTGTGCCTTCTCATCTTGAAGTGTCTATTTAGAGTCCATGCACAGCCAGAAGTCCTTTGATTTAAAGGTGGCCTCCTGCAGAGCAGGTAATGAGTGTTTGATTTTAAACACAGTTTTAAATTCACATCAAGGAATTTGAACTTACTTGAACAGGTAGTCTCAAATTTCTGAGCATTCAGCTCTGACAGAAGTAGAACTCATTTCCTCTTGGAAGTCTGTTCTCTCATCTGTAGAGTTTAAGAAAGTTCTTAAGAAAGTTCATGGTGATCTCCCAGTTATAGTGTGTGTCATTGTTCAATAAGCCATGTGGTATCCTCCAATTCTTCTTTGCATTTTCAGTTCTCATCAATTAAAGTAACAATCTGTTTTGTCTTTTAACTTCTCCATTTTCACACAGTTAAAATGGGACTGTCAGCTTGTGTTGTACTCCTAATTTATAAATGTACCTATAAATCTCTGCTGATCAGAGATTGCATGCATTAACTGTTCTTGGATGTTTGGCACATTATACTGAGCAACTTGAACATCAAGAAACTTTATGACATTGTTAGTTAGTACAGTGCGTAATTTCTACTTCCATCCACCAGTTAAAGTAATCAAGAAATACAATCAGATGCTCACCCATTGGAATTGGACCAAGCAAATCCAGAGCCAGGTCTTGCCAAAGTATTTCAGGCATTCATGTAGGCTCCACTGGTTGTGGTCTATATTCTCTTGTAACCACTTGAGATCCATAAAACTGATGATAATTCTTTCTGGAATCCTTATTCATGACTGGCCACCACACTTTAGAGTGTAGCCTCTCTTTCACTTTCACTGTGTCTTTCAGGAGCTGGTCTGTAGCCCTATTCAGCTACACTGCTAGCATAACTATCCTAGTACCACATTGACTTATGCACCCAATATAGATCAGCTTATTTCTCACCATCAAGTATGATTTAGGGCAGTTAATCCAGCTCCAACTCACCAAGCACTTTTTCACCTCCAGTAACTCCTGATCAGTAGTTGATGTTCTTTCTATCTCTTTGATGCTCGTTGCTGTTAGTACTGCTTGTGAGTTAATTAAATGCACATAATTATCAGCATATTAATGCCCTTTATTGTGTTCATGTTTAGCAAAATGGGGCAATGCATCAGCTATGTCATCATCATCATCATCATCATCATCATCATCATCATCATCATCATATTTGGTTTTATGTCCATTTTAAATGCTGGCATGTGTTGGTTGGTTCAATAAAACTGACTTCTTAGCCAGTCTGTCTTTACTGTCAGAACTTTACTGGTTAGCAGTGGCAATAGTTCCCAGAACTTACTCCATCCACTCCTCACCATTGCAGTCACACTTGTATCTACCCATGCACTGGTATTTATGGTGTCACCAAGGCAACAGAATGTCTCCACTACTTCAATTTCTTCACCATCAAGATGCAGATTTGGAATCTCAAGATTGGCAGTTACATCTCCACTCACACACTTTTTCCAGCTAAAAGAGGAGTATTCTGATAACCTTTCTTTTATCCTGCTGCACTTTTTATACACACAGTGCTTGCATGTAACACAAAAAATTAGTTGCTTCCCACTCCCTTCCCACAAACTGAGCATGGAAAATTTCCCTTTGTTTTAGGCTTACCAAAATTAGAGTAGCTGACCATCACTTTAGTTTTCCCCAAGTTAACTCTCAAGCCTTTGCTTTCCATACCCTTTTCCCACATTTTCAGCTTTTCCATAAGTCCCTCAACAGTATCACTTGCCAAAACTAAGTCATCATCATAAAATATTTCCTCTGGATACCCACTGCAGAACTTGACAACGCCTCCCAGATGCTGACAAAAGGCAATGGGCTCAGTACAGATCCCTGATGTACACCAACTCCCACATTGAAAGTGTTGGTAAAAGAGGCACTGATTCTTGTGCAACTCCTTGGATTCTTGTACATTGCCTGGACCACTTTTACAAACCACTTGCTTGCTCTCAATTTCCTCAAAGCCCACCAGAACACACATCTCTTGGAACTCTGTCAAATGCCTTTTCTAAGTCAAAAATGGCAAAGAAGATATTCTTTTTCTTGATCAGATACTTTCCTGCAACTGTCACAGAATGAAAATGGCAATAGTTGCTCCTCATCAAGGCATGAAGCCAAATTGCATGTTGTGAATGTCTATTTCATTCTGGATTTGTTTTTCAATGACCCCCTCAATAGCTTTCAAAACTTTATCCATTAACTTTAATACCCTATAATTTCCTCTGTCTGATGCTTCTCCTTTACAATAGTGCTAAGTTCCCACTCCTCTGGTATTATGCCCTCCTTAATGATTTGATTTGCCAAATCAGTTACCATCTCTATTTCTCTTTTAACTGAAGCTTTCAATATCTCAGCAATTATTCCTGAATGACTTTCTACCTTACCATTTTTGACAGTCTCTCATGATGGCTTTTCCAAGCAGTCTTCAAATCATCTTCATATGTTGCTACTTCTCTGTCATCCTGTCTTATACATATCTCTCCCATGGTGTCCTAACTGGCCCTTCTCATTTGCTGAGCAATTCTGAACACTTCATTTCTTTGGTCATCTCTATGCATTATTTTTGGAAACCTGGCCTTTTCAGAATCAATTTTGGCTTTGTGAATTGCTCTCTTAGCAGCTCTCTTGGTTTCCATATACCTTCCTTTTATGACAGTGCCACATTTCCATTGCTTCCATAACTTTCTCTTTTCTTTCACACAACTATCAAATGACTCATTCCACCACTGTGCCAAAGACACTATGGTGTGCACACCCTTTGGTTCATCTACAGGCTTACTCTGCAGGTGTGAACATGGTACCTTTCATCTGTTTGCATTGCTCCTTGACATTGGCTTTAGTTGAGTTTGCACTCACAATTTCATTTTCTTTGTCATCATAAAGCTGTCTTATTTACTTGTCATGCAATTTCCAGATCTTTCATCTTAGAGTAAACTACCTTTTCAATTCCTTTAATTTCTTCACCTTCAAATCACATACAACTGGCTTATGCTGGGTCACAATCTCTTCACCTAGGATCACTTTCACATCATACACATGCTTTCTGTCCTTCTTCCTTCCCAAAATATAGTCCCCTTGTATCTTAGCAGATCCTGACTCATATGATACCACATGACTGTCCCTTTTCTTCAACACTGTCTTAGTCACAATCATATCCATTGCCTAGCAAAATTCTAAAATCCTTTTGCCTTCTACAATCTGCTCACCATACCTGTCTACAGCATGGTTCCCTTTGAAACTAAATGCACCCCTTCCCACATGACCATTTAGATCCCCTACAACCATGGCAACTACTTTTGCATTCAATTTCCCGATTTTTCCAATCAATGATGGTCTATCCATTTCTCTCCCAGGAAAATGCCAACATCTCCAGTTCCTTTTTCATTGTCAATCCAGAAAAACATACCTTTCCTTCTTTCCTTCAATCATTCTCACAGATTTCCCTCTCCATCGGGTCTCTTGGGTACAGCATAAGTCAATGTGCTGATGTTCCAAAAATCTGCAATTTCACCAGATCTGCCTCTCAAACTTCCAACATTTAGACTACAGAGTCTAAAACTTGTCAATCCTTCTTGAGGCTGATGTAGTAGCTTGATGATGGTCTGATTCTGCCTACATCCAATAGAAGTCCTACATTGTGTGACACCTTCACTTTGAAAAGTGCCAGTCCCACTGAAGCAGTTGTGTAAACTAGCTTCAGAAGTCATTTCATAGTAAATGAGGCAGTGATTTATAGACTAGATGCCCTTCCCATTGAGGAAATGTGAATCAGTGACAAAATCCCTAAATCAAATTTTTTTAGTCCCTGTAGTATATTGAACCTTTCACACCCCCATACAATTGCAAGAGCCTCCTTTTCAGTTTGGCTATACCTCTGCTCAACATTACTCAAGCTACAACCCCACAGCAAACAATTTGTCTAATAACACCTTTCTCCTGAATTAGCACTGCACTTTATCCAACAGGGCTCACATTTGTAAACACACTCATTCTCACATTTTTGTAGGCTAACACTTGAGAATTGGCTAGTGCCTCTTTCAATTTAGCAAACAAGTTGTGCTGCCTCACACCCCACTTTAAATGTATTCCTTGTCTTGTAAGTCCCCTACAAGGTTGAGACATAGTAGATTACTCAGGGATAAACAGTGAGCTAAATCCAACCACACCAAGACAACTATGAACCTCTGGTGCTGAGGTTTTGGTTGCAGCTTCTATTACCACACTTACTCTTTCATCTGATGGCCCAATGCCATACTTGCACAAAAGTAACCCCATGAAAACCACACAGTCTAGACTAAATGCACACTTTTTGGCATTCAATATCAGGTTCCTTTGTTGCAACCACCTCACAACTGTCTTCAAGTTCTTATCATGGTCTTTTTGCCTAACTCCATGTACAACAGGTCCTCTGCTGTGTTAGACACACTTCCAATACCTGCCAGGTCTTGTTATCTATCTGCTAATACTTTTCATAGGCTTAACACATGCTGAATAAAAGTCTTGTATACCTGAAGAAATCATTGCCAGTTGCAAAGGTCATAATATTGCACAAGTCTTCATCTTATTTTGTTTGGTGGAAGGCAAAGGACAATTCAAGTTTGGTGTGGGCAGTACTCCCACTTACACTCTCTAAAACTTCATCAACAATTGGCATGGTAATTATCTCCCTTATTATGGCTTTATTTTACACAATGCATATTGACACAGTTCTATTTCACCTGATAAATTTGGTCAATGACTGTAGGGATTATTCAGGATGGGGGCTTCCTACTCTCTTTACAATCCCAAATAACATCATTAACCTTCTGTGTTATTTTATTACACCATGCAAATGGAATCCATCTGGGTTTCTGAGCAACAGATGTACCATTCTTGTCAATGTGCAATTAAAGTTTATTGGTCAGTTTCCCAATGCCAGTAAACAAGTCAGAGTACTTTGCTTGGAAATTGAACCCAACACCTTTATTCTCAATGCTGTTTTATGTGGTCTCAATCCCACGGACGGGACCAATATGCAACATCCCCCTTTTGTGATATGTGGTTATCAAGTACCTACCTCACCCCACCTGTTACAAAAAATAGTGTTGGCTTTCCTTTTATTTACTGCTAACTGATCTTCACATAGGCCTAAAACTGAAAGTTGTTTCCCTCCAAAGGCAAACAGTCTCTATTACATTTATGCAGGCTTGCTTTTAATCCCTATGACTTCAACTCCTCATAGCCTCTAATATTAATTTAATTACTCATCAATCCAAAATCAACCAATATGCTTGTAATTGTACCATCAATACTCACAATAACAACTAGCTCCTTTACTGTGTTTACTCCACTTCCTGTTGGCTTATTTTCTGTTACACTAAACAAAAAGTAGTCTTTAGTCTCACTTAATAATCCATTCTATTTATCAACTTGGTTCATTTGATTTTGTCACCTTCAACCATAATTTCCTCCTCTTGGGGATCTCATTCTTTGACCTTTACTTCAATCCTGTTTTTCTGATGACAACACACTGCAAATTGCCCTAAATGTGAGCATTTTGCACACTTCCTTTCCCTGGTTTGGCAAACTTTTTCTCATTTTATGTGACCTTCTTTTCCACAACTGCAACAAAATACCTTTCCCTTTTGTCCATTTTCCACCTTTATGGTATTGACACCTAAATGAGATTTTATTGTCATCTCTTCTGCTTGTAGATTGGTACCCCACCCCCACCCCCTGCACAGTCTTTGTCATGGGCTTGTGTTAAATAAAACTTTTTTGTTTTGAGTAAACGTTTCTTTTACTTGAGGTCCTTCAATTATTGAAAAATCTGACCTCTTCAGCTATCATCATGGCTATCCCTAAAATTAGTTTTGTGCTTGCTTTCCAAGGTATATTGCAAATTGACTGTTTCACTATAGTTGAAACTTATTTTCCAAAAGCCATATCATTTGTATGGTACATTTTCGCCGGACTAGATTCCATCTAGATATCCAGACTGGATAATGTATTTGATTTGTTGTAGTATTGAATCTAATATTTCTTCTTTTCTACAATCTAATACTTTGGTTAAAAGGGGGCTTTTGGCATTTTTTTTGTTCACTTGTATAACTGTTTATTTAAATTGAATGTTGTATGCCAAGTACGGTAAAGAAATAAATATAACGATTTATTTGAAGACCTATCCTTCGGTACAAGCTTTGCCAGGGAGTCACATTCATAACCTGTATACTTGTAACCCATATTTCAAAATTTTACCTTTTTCTCTAAGCTACTCTGTAAAATTATATCTGTATGGGTATTACACAGTTCGTTATATGTTCTGTATAATATACTGTGAAGCTAATTAGGATGGACTTAACACATCGTTAGACTATTTACTTTGAGTGCCTTTGTGGACTGATTTCCACCCTATATCCGGTCTCCAGTTTTCTAAAGAATTTAAAGAGTCCAATATTGCAGGTTCAAGATTATTATGTATTACAGAACAGTTAAATCGTACGTAGAGAATATTAAAAATCAAATGAGCTGAGATGAACAAGCCCAACTGCCACAACCGCTGCCAGACACCCCGTTTGAGCTCTATTACAGAGTTGTAAGAACGTGCGGAAGACTTAAATGCCTGATGATTCCCCCAGTAATCTTCATTAATGCTATTGTGGCAATCATGTTTCTCCAAAACGTCAACAAACCTATTTTTGTACAGCAAATCTTGAGAGACGTTGACAACGCTGCACTTTGTCATCAAATGGCATGACTGAAAAATAAACACATCTTACCTGGTTCTAAATCTGCAGCACTGCAAATATATCTATGAAGAATGTAAATATTTTTCCTTGCATCCCAGATGTTAAAAATTAAAATATTATTGTGAAAAGTTACTTTTAAAATACACTGTAACTCAGGCGCTGCAAAAATATTGCAAGGATAAATGGCTTTTATTGCGAATGACACTGTTATACTAAGAATGTGCTAACTTGCTACTCTAAACCAATTGTATTTTGTTGATAAATCTGTGAATACGCCTGTCAGCTGCCATCTTTACGATTTATTTACGCGAATTCAAAACACGCGGCTGGAATTTCCGCTGACCAAAGAAAACCCTGCGAAAAGGACGGTTCGTAGGCTCACACCACAGAAAGTAACAAACACAGTTACACGTATTTTGCTTAATAATAAATAATAAATTGAAAAGAAACAAAGGTTTCTTTTGCCAACTACGCTAAAAGCTTCCGAAGAAACAGAGCCCTAAAATTAGTAAAAATTAGAAGGAACTAAGGATGATCCTTAAGCTAATGTAAATTTTATTAATACCGAGTTTTCTGACACAACATCCTGTCACAATCATCAAAAAATTATACCCAGCGTTCTAACAAAAACAAGTAAAACTAACAGCCGAGAAAGTGCGATCATAATTGGCAAAAGACCCAATCAGTGACAACTCAACATTTTTAGTTAAGTTACGAATACCCTTGATTGTTTCGCTGGTTTCTAAAGCGCTGCAGGCGTTGTAGCCAAATCAAATTGTAAGGCGTAAAATAAACTATGAGTTTACTGTTCAATGATCAATGCCAAAGTTGATAATTTAGTATTAATGAACAGCTAGTCTCTGGATCTAGTTATCTCTAGAATTATTCCCACGTATGATCCTTTTATCCAAATTTTTGGCATGAAATCTCTGAATTAAACCAGCGGCCAATGCCGGGTCCAAGACATGGAAAAGAAAAAAAAGACCCAAAAGCAGAAAAGAAACAAAAAATAATTGAGTGGAGTGGACGTGCTCTCACATTAACCAATTCAGGAACATAGTAATTTCTGTTAGGATTTTAAGATGAATTACTGGACTTGTCTTAAGTACTATACTGTTCATTGCATCTTTGGGCAGGTAACACGGCATGAAATATAATTTTTGAAACACAGGGTTGAATAAGTAGGCCATATGAATCCCTGCACTATTTTTATGTAAATTTGACCATGCATATTTTCCCTCTTAAATTACACATAATTTCATTGAAAAATTATGAATTATCTCTGTGGACAGAATTGAAAGCTACTTTTAAGATGTACGAAATGCCACTCCAATGTTGATTTTCATTCTCTTGACTGTTTAATTGTAATCCACATCCCTTTCTAAGAAGATTTGATCTCCCGTCTTCTCACTTCCTCTATACTCGCTTCCCTCCTTCGGCAACGTTATCAATTCCATCCGCTAAGCTGCTTATATTAATTCTGCCTAAGATTTTCCTAATTATTGGTAGAAATGTTATTTGCAGTATTTTATGTTCCTTTTCTTTAGTACCTTTATTATAAATCACCTTTGTCTACTTTCTTCTCTCACAGGTACCGTGACATTTGTGACTGAGAATTTTTTGTTTATCTAAGGGCTGGTGTGTATTCCCCTGGCTTTTTCTTTTACTGTTTATTTAAGATAAGTCGGACGTCTAAGTATTTATTAGTGGTTAAAGAAATGTGAAGAAATGACTGCAATAAGAAGAAACAAATAAAAAAAAGAAGAAAGAAGAAGCTTAAGAGAAGAGATAAGAGTTATCCTTAGACTTTAAAAGACACAAGTCATATGACGTAGGAAAGAACTCAGAACTCTAATTATCATAGAAAGACTTAATGCAAAGAAGGACAACAACTGAAGATAAAGACGTTTAGAGAAACGAGTCACACGAAATGCAACAAACTGAGCTGGTACCAACAAGGAAAGCTCATCTGAGCTATACCCATGATAACATTAACAGGAGAGACTAACACAGGCCACATTCGGTCGATGAGACAAAGGTTGGGGAGAAGCAGCAAGATTTCGACCTATCAAGTTACAAACACGTCTCTGAACTAGATCAGGAACAAGATGATGGGACGGAGCACCTGTCAAAATATGGCAATGTACTCCATGCAAGGCTGGATGATAGGTGTATGGAGATGTAAAATGGACAAATATGTAAGGAGACCTCAAGCGCGATGTGAAATACCAACATTTTAGAAGCAGACTTGCAAATAGATTGAATATAAGAACCCCGAGAAAGATCTGAAGAAAATGACAAACCAGCATTCTCATCGGTGAACATTCCTGAAGATGAGAGGAACCCCACCAGGGTCAACATCAGAATGATATATTATGAATTTTGCAAGGAGATTAGGGTTTCGCTTTCTGTTGAATGACAGTTTTAAGCTTTAGTCGCATTGAAAGAAAACAGACACCCTAAAAGTCAGATCCTGTTGAGTTGTCTTGTACAGGGCAGTGTCATCAGCATAGATTTTGACAAACTGAACGAATTTACCATGGATATTATTGATGTAAAGAAGAAAGAAAGCCAAGAATAAAACCTTGGGGAAGGGCAATGTTAATGGAAAACTCGTCAGATGTAGTTCCATGTAGAGTTACACGTATTTTACGATCTGAGAAGATGGACTGAATGATACATAAGGCTCTTCCACATATGCAATAACCAAAAAGCTTATAATGCAAGCCACCGTGCCACACAGTATCAAATGCCTTGGAATTATCAAGCGCTATAGCTGGTCCTTCAACTGACTTATATACAAACCTATAAATAAGTTTAATGATTACTGTCAAAAGGTCAACAGTGGAGTGCAATCCTCTTAAATGGTACTGAACATCAACAAAGAGACTCAGGTTCTTAAAGAATTCTACCAGTGCATAGTTGATAATTCATTCAGAGACCTTACGAATGATTGGAAGAATATATATAAGACGATATTTGGGAGGACCAGATGGATTACCTGCATTTTTGAAGACAGAAACAACATCAGAAACTTTTCAAGGAAGCGAAAAACAAGACTCCGACGGGCGGCGATTAAAAGGTTTGGACAGCAAGGACAATATCTCAGAATAACACTCTTTAAAAAATAACTACAAGAATCAAATCTAGACCATGACGTTTAGATTAATCAAGCCCATGAATATTCTTTGCAACCAACCTTAGATTTATGATAATAGAGTCCAAAATCCGATCAGTTTCCTGTGGCAACTCTGGGAGAAAAAACATCAGTGACATTTAGAAAAGAATTGATGGAAAACAATCTCGCAAAGAGATCGACCTTTTCTCCAGAGAACAGAGAAAATCAAACAGCATCAGGGAATGAAGGAATAACCGAATTGCTAGAATTCATAGCAGTTTTGAAAATCTCCCAGATATCTCGACATCCAAGTCTGAATAGAAATAGATGTTCGAACTCGCTCAGTGTAGCCAGATTCAGTATTAGAAATTTTTCTTTTACAAACCTTGTTAGCCTAAAAAAAGCGCAGAGACATAAAGAAAAATAATAAAACTGAACATAAAAATAATTGCGATGAACAATGGCAGAGGAACACTGGACATTAAACTATAGAAGAAAATGAGGTTTGACTTTGTAACTACAAATAGGTACAAACGTTTCAATACGAACAGGTACCCATTTTGTGAAATCAGCTACAGCATAAGAAACGGATTTGCTAAAGACAGGTGATTTGCTAAAGATACCGGGTCGTTGCTGTTTGTTACTGCTGCTATTATACGACCTTCTTTTTTTCTAGATTATTGATATTTGAGGGCCTCGTTTAGTTTACGTTTTCAACTAAAATAGTCTTCCTTTTCGCCTTTTACATATAAATCTTATTTTATTCTCATTCTTATCCCATACAGCTGCTTTTTGCAAAATTTGCTCAAATGCTTAGTTTTTCGTCAAGTAGATTTAGAGTATTCAGGTTTCATTGCCTTCTTACTATTTCTGTTTCGTGGACAACCTATTTAACCCACTCCTTTCAGTCTTACCTTATTTGGCATCTGACCTCGTTTTTTCGTTTATATTCTCCTCTATATTTAACTTTTAATATTGGTAATTTTGCACTACTGTACTTCTGGTCCAGATGTTGCTTTTGCTTTATCAGTTTAAATGTTCCAACGTTCCAACGTCCTTCCTTTCTCTGCTTTCTCCCAAATCTCTCTCTCTCTCTCTCTCTCTCTCTCTCTCTCTCTCTATTTGTGTGTGTATGTGTGTATGCTGTCCTCACGATTTCATTTCTCCTTTCTACTTCCTTTTGGTTTGATGCCTAGTAATCTGATCTTGTATCGTTCTCTCCATGTCTCTTATCAGCTTTCCTGTTGAATTTGCTAATGCACTCTTCAGTCTTTGAGCTCTGTTATTGGGTAAAGCACGTCATTTTTCCTGATTTTGCATGGCCTTACAACCCTGTTCTATTGCCTCTTCCAAATAAAACGAAGTGAGACAAAAGTACTTCTAAATCCTAAAACGGGCTACATTTTCAGTAAATTAGCTGTTAAGCCTTCAATCTCGTTCGTTTCTCCATTCTTAAATCTCTAGGGTCAAGCTGTGGCATCTTGCTTGAGATAAAGGCCCACTGTTGCAGAATCTAAATCTTCCCTACCCCTTTCAGCATTGTAAGCAAAAAATTTTATCTCTTCTCCTTTTCCTAGCCGGAAATCGTCTAAAACTCTGAACTGCTGTCTTTCTTACGTCTAAAGCCAGGATATACGCCCTGCAATTGTATAGGAGCAAAACTTAAGTAATATTGAGGTACGCTTATCGCCAAATTAATATTTTATCATAATCTTACTATATTGATACACGTCTGCAAAAGATAGGTTCTGCAACAAATGAAATGTGTGAAAGATAGACTCTTAATCATTTTCTCTGCATATTCAGTTCTCTTATTTTGACCTAAAAATTACATTTGCATTATTTTTTCATATAGATCAGGTCTTCAGGGTATTTTTAATTTTTCGGTGCAACCGACCCTATAGTGAACCTTTAAAGAAGCCACCAATTATTAAAGAATTCATGAATTAAGTGGCAGCCATTTTTTGTCTGCTAATGAGCTATTGCTTTCACAAAGAAAACTGATTTGAGGGAGAAAAAATGAACTTTCTCTCTCATTAACTCAAAATATTACTAAACGGAACATTGCACCATGCAGAATGTGCAAGCCGCACTTCACAGAAATCAGTCAAAAATAAAGATTCCTGTTTGACCTGTGAACAATTTAGTGAGATTTGTGGGCGTAAAATAAAGAGACGAGGCTTTAGTATTAAAAGAGATCATTTAGTTTATTAGAAGAGTGTATTGTAATCAATTTGCCGAAGGATAAATTAAGGCAAAAACAACTTCAGAGAGTCCTGACAGAACTATCAGACATATAAAAGCTTAACAGCCACTTCTGGTAAGCATAAAATCAATTCTTTTTCATATTCTGGTGCGATCTCGTGCCAGCTCGTCCTCTTTTCTAAAGGGTCTAGGCATAGTGCTCAACTACAACATGAAGCCGTGTGGTACGTGCACCCAAGTGACGCCTGGTGGAAAGGCCCATATTTTTCTGTCAACCCATAGGAAATTCCACAGCCTTCAAACTTCAAACAATGGAAGAAGCCACTTCTATATGCGACATTTTCCGTATACTTTATACAAACCTCCTCCAAATCGGATTCCATTTTAGTGGATTAGGAATGTAAAGAAAAGGGAGCTCATGAACTTGTTCTTGTCCCCACCGTTAGCAGTGTCCCCGGAAAAGTAGTTGATAACTACGTCCTTGTAAGTGCCCTACTACTTTCAACAAAATCCAGATTATTCAATTAAAAGTGGAGTTAAATGTACAGTCATTAGGTTCTCAGAAGCCTAGTTACTGAATGAGAGGGATTTTGATTTTGGTTTTGTGGTTCTGATAATTTTCTGGATAGACACAACTTATCCGAAAGTTAATACTCTCGATCCTTCTTGTTGTCAAAGATTCGTTAATTCAAGAACCTGAGCACTCTTTCAAGACTGTCACTATGCTCTCGGCAGAAATGAAGTAAAGCAGTTGATAAACAACTATAACAAAATGGTAGTTTGTCTGTCTGTTAGTTAGGCAAGTGTAACTTTTATTTCTTGTGTTTCTTTTTATCGGTTCATTGTTTAATTTGTCATGAGCTATTAAGTCTAACTGTGCTTCCCTCTTTGAAAACGTACAACTCATTCAACAAATAATTTATCTAGTTGCAGCCCTTCAGCTTCTAATCCTGGTGAAAACTCGTCTTATCAGTCCCCTTCTATGAAAGGAGTCAAGTACATATTAGCGGCAATGATGCAGTCGGTTCAGGAGTCACCGAACTCGGTAGCGACGAAGATATTGAATAAGGGGGTACGTCGACTGAAGTTATTTTTGACTGAACAAACCTGTTACCATTCTAAGTTTTAAGTTAAAGTGGTTGTAAAGTGGGAATAACCATTTCTCTGTGCAACTGAACTCTAAAGTTGTGGGTGTGAAATATGAGTTTTCTGGGGGAGATTTATAGTCGCTGATGATTGACCTGAAACAAAGCGGCGGTCATAACATCATCATAGCCAGTCGGCTAACCTATCCAGTGTCTTCAACTTCAGATGCTTTAGAACAAGCCTCAATGTACCAGTACCACTTACTACTTTCAAAGTGTTTGAGTGCAATTTCATAGTTAAGATCCTACGAACTCGTACGTATTTGTAGTATTAACATAGCGTAGGTATGGGTTGTGCCCCATGGATAGACGTAGAATGAAACTGGGATTTGCTTTTTGTAAGGCTTTCATTAAAGATTAGTATTTCTTTCATAGACGATTCTATGAAGCAATTTATGGTATTAGGCATCTCAGATACAATGAAGTACCGTAAAACTCCGTGTATAAGCCAAGACTTAAAGGCTTCAAACAGACTTTTTAGTGGGTTTTTACACAAAGGGCGTATTTAGGGAGTTTTATGATATAAGATTCTCTGTCGCAGAAATGAATGATTTTGGAAGGATACAATAAAAATATATTATATTTAGTTTATCATATTAGGACAAACAATTGTTTTCTTGAATGCCCTTAGAACTAACTTCCTTTTCTAAGTTGCTTTTGAATCTGGTGATTCCGCTGCCAATACAAGAGATGACTTGATTATTTTAACAAAGAGAACCTTCGACATTGGTGCAATTTTGAGCAAGGGCAACCCTGTATCAACCCAAGAGAAATATAATAATACAAAGAAGCACTTCCATTCAGAGGCCAATTTCTGATGATAAACGGAAGGGTAACAAGAGAGTACTCATTATGACACAATATTGAAAAAGAGAAGAAGCATATCAGTAACGCATACCATCAAGCAATATGCAAGAAAGCACTAGGTGCCATTTTGAGATTTAAAAAGCCCGATAATAACATTTCTGCTCAAACAAATAAGCTATGAAGGAAAGGTATGAGTAGCACCCAGCAATAATCAAATCTCTTACCCGAGTAGTGTGCCTTCTCGGTGGACAAGGGTTGGGGTTTCGGGGGCATCGAGAGGAGGTAAATTATGAATCAAATTCATTGCAAAATCCTGGAAACTTCATCGCCATATTGAGACAAAATGGTTTTTACTATCCCGAGCTGTATGAACATATGAGACACTCTGCTAGAAAAGATGTCACTTACTTAAGTCGTTTGGTCACAGTTAGCTTTAGACCAACTTAATATTATGAAATGGAAAATCAATGGAAAATACATTCACATGTTAGTGCGCAAGCTGGTTTAACTGGAGATAGCGTCACATGATGACTTTAGTCCACAAAATCAAAAAGAACGCATTCAAGTGATCGGCAAAAACCATATCCAGATCGATCCAGTCGGGGAAATTAAGGAGCTACGCGTGCATTTGATTTCCGGCGATATTGTTGCAGTCAGCATCGATGAAATGCTATCCATCTGTATTCGCTACGTAGACCGTAATAGGAGTATTAAAGAGCATTTATGGAATTTGTAGGCATTGATTCTTTCACAGGCAAAGAGATAGGTACTTCTTTTCTTGAATTTTTTTTACTCGGTTGGAATTGATGTGCGTATGCGGACATAAAAATGCTACGACGGTACCCCAATCATGCAATTGGAGAAGAAAGGAGCTGCTGCATACATTTTTCAAAAGGGTTCTCTTGCAATAATGACTCATTGTTGGTCTCATAACCTTAACTTGGCAATATCCTATTTATGCAAATTGGAGATTGTTGCAAATATTATAGAGAAAACTTAAACAGAAAAATCACATTTCTGTTTAAGTCATCTCCGAAAAAAGAAACGTTACTGGAACAATTTGCCTATAACCGATGTCAAGATGACAAATTGCAATGTTCTGGTAGGGTTATGTAAAACTCGCTGGGCTGAAGGAGATGTATCCTACGAGAACTTCTACCTTGCATTGTAATTAATTGCTGATGCACTAGACGTAATGGATGGCACTGATCCAGACCTGAATTCTTTTAGTAATATTTATGTAGACAGAATGGATCCAAACTTAAAGGAGGAAGCCACATCCTACATCAAATCTATAGCAGATTTTGAATTTATTATTGGAATCTTTGCCTTTTATCTTTCTTTCATTCATTTGCTGGCATTAGACAGTGCCTGCTAGGAAAGACCAATGACTTCGTTTCAGTCGATCACAACATCGAGGGTTGTATTGCCGATGTGAAATACACAAGAGAGAAAATAAAATTCGGCATTATATGCAAACAGGCAGAAAAAATGACAAACTTAAAGGCTGTTGAGCCATCCATGCCAAGAGTTGGAAAAGGAAAAATTCACCAAAATATTGCTTCTTCAGATACACCAAAATAGTATTACAGGAAAGCGTTTGACATAGCCTTAATGACAAATCTTCTGTCGGAAATGAAATTCAGTTTCAGCAGTTTATCAACTAAAAACTGTTGCCTTCGTATCATCAGTTCTATACAGCGAAGTTTGCTCCAAAAAGCTGGGCATTAAAGAGAGGTTAGAGATGTTAGAGATGTTAATCTATAGTTCAGATACCTGAAATCCCTATGTAGTTAACCTTGAGCTAAAGTTGCGCAAAAGGCAGTAGACAGAGATTCTTTCGGAAGCGTAACCAACTTCCCTGGCTGCTGCACATAAGTTATGCGACCAAGTTCGTTTTCCTAATTTGTTCGTTCTCCTAAAAATACTTTGTACACTTCCTGTCCCATCTTGTGAGTGCGTGAGGAGCTTTTCAGGAATGTGACGATTGCATACGAAGTTGAGATCGTACATGACAGTATCAAGTCTGAGTTCACTTTAAATGATACACCTTCATCGAGACCATATCGATGATTACGAGAGAGAGTGGTCTCGACATTTCTGAGCTTATACCTCCGAAAAATAAAAAAAACCCAACCCAACTTGGTATTTCAGAGATGGGAGCAAATGTTTGACTTGTAGATGGCTACATATTTTATAATATACTAGATGTAAATGTTGGCAAACATAAATCCTGCAACAGACAGTCGAATTGTTACAAGAGCGGGAAGGAAATCCTTAGGATATACAATTACCCTTGAAATACGACATTTTCGACAATATCCCATTTAATTACATTCCACTTGTGGAAAATACTGTGAAATAGGGCAATGTTCATTGACCCAATATTGATTTAAATCCATTGGGTCAAAAGAAGAGTCATTTACCTACTCAGTAACTACAGGATAATTTTCAAACAAAATTGTTCTCTGTATTTCCGCTTGAATCTCCTTTTTGGCTTGAAACTTTCTCTTTTGGATTTTACACCTGTTATTCTCCTTTGAGAATTAAAGTGAGTTCGGCAGATATTTCTGCCTTTGGTAATCATACAGGGTTTAATTCTCAATAAACAGCAGATATTTTGTGTTAAAAAACACCAGAGAAATTTGACTTATGGTTTCTTTCATTTTCAAGGTGGTCGCGTGCAGACAAAAAAAGAATGTCAAGACTGTTTTGCTTAAAATTCCACGAAGTTATTCTGCAAAGAATCCACGTGACGTCGAGTAATTGACGACTAAGAATTTTCTCTTCTTTCAACAGACCATCACATATGTCATGTACAGTTTCGAAATGATTTAAAAGCTCAGTGTAATATTTTGTGTCAGCCCCAGCCGTTGCTAGTGTAACAGTAGTTTAATGGCGTTTGGGATATTGGTATTAAATAATAAATACCAAATTATTGATTGAAAAATTCACAAAGTTTAGAAGCTTTCTCTTCATTTTGGCCCAAAACTTCGATGATCAGCCTTTCCTTCCCTGCATAGTCTTTCTTCTGCATCTGTGCACCACAAATTATTCTGTTCTGTGCACCACAAATTATGTGAGAAAGGTTTGATGGTAATCTGTTAAAACCAACCTGGGCAGTATTTAACAGTTTTAATTTTTTTTACAATAGCAGATACTTTAAAGTTACTTTAGAGC
Organism: Morbakka virulenta; assembly: GCA_003991215.1. Lineage (NCBI taxonomy): Eukaryota > Metazoa > Cnidaria > Cubozoa > Carybdeida > Carukiidae > Morbakka > Morbakka virulenta. Next base: position 755,259 of record RDPX01000147.1, read on the forward strand.
TTCAATTTTTACTTGGAGAGCATTTATTTCCGTCTGAACAATTTCTTAAGCAACGAGAGATCTACGAAGATTTAGCCCTAAAACCAGTGCGTAAAATGCGGTTTAAGATTCAGGATCCAAGGTTTCAGTTGACGAAGTAGTTGGAGAAACAGCAAGGGATTCTGATGAGGTAGCAGAAGGAGACTTGACACCAGGGAGATTGGATTTTTCTGAGGAGGACATTAACTTTGCCAACTAAATTAACGTTTTAACTTAAATTTGCAAATTTTTGATATAAGATTTAGTATGGTGTAATTGTATGTCGCGTCAGATGATTTGATATTGTTTCTTAAACTATGAGAGTATTAATTAAGTTATGATTAAGTTAATATACCAATTAAATTTTGTCTCACAAAAAACATTGAGTTTTCTTATTCATAAATTTCACTACTTAAAAACTATATTACAAAAACTAACTTTAGTTGCTGATTTATTGGGAATAAGCTTTCTAAAAAATCCAGTATCTTATTCATAAAATATTAAGTGCTTTTTTTAAAAGAGCCCCTTTGTCTTTCTTTTCTTATCTTCTTATCGTTTCTTTTCTTTCTTTATGTCCTATCGTTTTTCTGTTTTTCGAAGAAAACTGTTTCGAGTGAGTATAGGTATTATTTCTATATCAGTCTCTCTCTTCAGTTTTTTAAGTCCACATAAAATTCAGAGCTTTGCAAGCGAAAAATGAGTGCTGTGAGATAAAATAGATTATCAAAAAATGGACAGTGGTGCATTTAGATTTTAAGAAATAGAGAATTTTCCACCTTACATCTCAAGAATCGTGAAACCCTGTATTGTATATATTATGAATACATGTCATACTACTATGTAACGTGCTTTCCTGTTCCAGAGGCAATGTGGACTTTTAATTGGGTGGAGACTAAAGTATTGTAACGCTCAGTATAACCATTTCAAATATATTTATCCTTAAAATGTCCTTTGAAAGCTGGAAATCGATACACCGATCGACACACTAGCTATCACTCGATAAAAGAGAGAGCAGAACCTCAGCAACTCTAATAACAAGTAGTTCAACTTTCCAAAAACAGAAACAAAGTGTTTTGATGTTTTAGAAATCGACTTTTCAAGCAGCGATCATTCATTGGCAGCACAAGTTGAAATAGCAAGGTATTAGCTTCCAGTCGGATCGGTTCGTATATTATAATAAATTTTTATACGTATGCTAACTTTGTTTACAGTATTGTCTTGTAGTAAAGAATGTAATATGAAACAGGTTCTGGTGGATTGAATTCCATGCGGAAAATTGCTGTTAGTTGATATCAAATGGTATGATGATTAGTGACTATTTGCTCTCAGTAACTTTTAAATATTGACAGTGTATTGGAAACTAAATGAAAATTACACAGGCACAGGAAAAGAATGCTTAGGGAAACATCTAAAATAGAAAAACAATGACACTCCAAAGCCCAAATCATTTTTAATAAGTCATAAATTTGGCTTTTTCCTCTTCCCCTTTCTACCATAAGGTCATTAAGGTAGAGTGCAAATGCCATTTTAGAGGGTAACTTAAAATTTTAAGGATTAGTAGAACTTAGTGGAAAAGGCTCTGGTTTGCTTGGCTGATTGTTTAAATTTTTTACTTAAATCATATTTATAAAACTATTTATTCATCTTTTAATTGGGCAGAAATAGTTGCAGGGGGTTACATACTAACAAGTATGTTATTTTCACAATTATAAAAACTGCATCTCTTGCTTTTCCATAATTTCACAATCACATTTCTTGTTTTAAATCATGAGTACCATTGCAGCTTCTTTCCAAGGGGCTCAAAATTCCCAGGTTTTGCACACAAATTACAGATATAAAATGACTAATGCTGTCTTTGCCTTCATGAATGCAAGTGAACCATGTGATGCTGAGAAATATTGACCTATGAATTTTCTTGTCATTTATAAGGCCTTTGAACGACTGATAGACTGTGGAACTCTTTGGCTTCTTATGATTTGAATGTTGATAAGATCTAAGGTCAACTCTTATTTCTTGGCCTAACCCTTCTTTTTGTCTTATTTTTCTTTCCTCTTTCACTGTTCCATACACTTAATGGCTTATGCCTTATGTGGCTCTTGACCATTAAAAAGATTTGATTTGCAACAAGCAAAATGTTAACCAGATGGGGTAAAATTTGATCCGTACACCTCCACCGTAATTACATCTCGTCTCGACGGGTTTACATTACGTCTTACGCCTTTTTAACCAGTTTCTCTTTTCATTTCAAGGACGTGTTTTGTAGAATTTTAATCTGCAAAACCAAGATTGTTCTTCCTTCCTTTAAAAGGAGGAATTAGAGCGCACGAACGTCACCAGATGCAAAACAAAGAGAGAACGATATTTAAAGAGAAAAACACCATCTTTTAAAATTCAACAGATGAAACAAATATGATAAATGGTCGAGAGTTAAAAAAATAGATACAAACAAAATTTTAATGACATTTATTGCAAGGCCATTTATACATTTATACAATTAAAAACCAGGTAATTTAAACTTATTTATTTGCAAATAACCGTGCGTGCCAATAGAATATATTCGAACTATATTTTGTTTTCCAAACAATATTCACAATGGTATAACAGGAGAATACTTTCGTTCTTAAAGTAGTCCAACCGCTATTTCATATCGGATTTTGGATTTTTCTTTTCAGTTCTGCTACAACATAACTGGCTGATGAAAATGATTTTACAAATGTTTGGCAGTTAACTGTAATGGCCTCTAAAAATTCTGACCTGCGTGTAACATTGTCATTTGGCACATAAATTCTCGGAAAATGTTATTTTGCTTATTCCAGTACATAGAAAAAAGAATGTATGGTCTAATTAAACTATGTTAGGTTCAGAAAACGTAAACAGGAAATGAAAAACGAGGCAAAAAAGACATACATGAATACAGTTTTTAAATATTTCCTCTTGCAAGAGGTCAAAATATGTAACTGGATTTAAATTTTGTATATCCGAATTTCTTTGTGTTTCCGTTTTTTGTTCCTTTTCCGTTTTGCTATCATTTTCCTATTCTCCCTTAGTTTTCATCTCTTCTTCAGCTTCCCTACCTCTGCCAGTTTTTGTTTGTCAAGTACTTTCTTCTTATCTTATATTTCATTTCTCCGCCACTTTTCGATTCTCTGTAAGTTTCCTTCCCTCTTTCAGTTACCATTCCATCATTAGTTTCTTTTACTTTGTCAGTTTTCGTTTGTTCTTCGATTTTGTCTTGTCTCAGAACAACTTAACGAGTACCGTTATCTTTGTCATAATGTCGAGGAGTTTTTTAGTAGATATGGTATGTCTCTTATCTCTATCGGGTATTACGCCTCCAGACCGTCTACTATTTGCATCTGTTTCAGCCCTAAATGTGGGGACTATTCTGAATTGTTCTCAAAACATTTCGGAAATAATTATTTTGTCTTCATTAGTGCAGTCATTAGACATGTCTTCATTTTAATTACCCCATGGAAAGTCTGCAAAAAGTCTTATACGCATGCCATTGGGCCCGTCAGGATTTTTCTGAAAGCCTCTTTTCTTAACTCTCCAGGGTTTTTAAAGATTTTAAACTGCATTTCAAGAATGTAAGAGCTTCCAGAAAACTGGAAGTTACCGTCAACTACTTGATAAAAAATAACGTGTAACTCCTGATCGCTTAAACTGTTTATGAGGTGTACAATTTTGATTTTTGATATCCAACATTTTTTTGCTAGATTTTCTCTGCTTTGCTTTGATGGTCTCATAACGTAGGTTGCCACCTTTTTGATTAAAAATTTATATTAACTGTTTACACCTTTGTCCAGATATTATAGCCGAACATTAGAAACATCCATCACTATCTTTGCACCATTTAACGGCATAACTAATAGGGGTGTGGTGTCTTTTACTCGTTTTTTCTTTTCTCTTCTTTCTGATCGAAAAAAATTCTTTGTAGACTGATTGGCAATTAACATACGTACTTTTAAGTACACTTGCCTGCATCATTCTTTGTCCAATTCCTTCGTTTCGTTTTTTTTCCATGTTTGTCAAACCACCAACATTTTCTTCACTTTGATGAAAATCTTATAATTGGTGTTTTTACACACTCCATAGTACACTTTCACTGTCAAAGGAACGCCTGCATTTTTAAGTTCGTTGCATTTTTGACCATAACATTTTAAAAGGAAAGTTCCCAACTTAATTTCACCCTTTTTTATTATTTAAACACTTCATGTAATCAGGTAGACTTTTCACCAAGTTTTTTAAAATTCTTTTTTGTTTTACAAGTTTGTAGGTTTCATTTCTAGCCCAAGAGCCTGTGTAATCATTCAATTGTCCCTCATGTCTTTTTGTACGGAGAATGTTTGATCATACAGTTGTTTTTTCATGGCATTCTCTATTCACCCGGGTCTTTTTTAATCCTCGCCATTGCTACTTTACAATGGCAGTGGTAGATCATAAATAGCACAATTTTGCTGCAATTCTGTCCTCACTTCCTTTTAAAGTTTTCTTTTCAAGGGTGCTAGCAGATGAAACCTTGAAAACAAGTCGATACTCTGATACTCTCACTTACTTTAACATGCCAGTTGAGCTGAGATCAAGTCGCCTGGACCCAGGTGTGCACTACCAGCTACTTTGATCTGTAAGTGACAGTTGTGCAGCGGTGGAAGACCAGAGTACCATGTCCACATTCTGTTAGACACGTTGTACAGCTGAGAAGGTACCAACACACTACACTAACATCCACACACATTGTATTTCTAGGGGGACCATAATTTTCAGCTACCTTTTATGGTTTTGTTCCCAATTTTACGTCAATGATTGTTTTACACTTTTTAGAAAGCAAAAGTCTTTTCCTCCTTATAATCGTCATGTTTCACAACAGAAATCGGAAAGACAAAGCGTATGAACGTTAAAGTCTCGAATTCGAATTTTTAACTACTATGTGCATCGGATATTCAACAAATTTCAATGATTCGAAAGTTGCATAAACTCAAATATATTATATTTTTCGCTGTATCAATGATAATATTCGATGAAGGAGCTAATGCCCGATATAATGAATAATTTGTATTCTTTAAACCGAGGTTTTGTATGAGAAGTTTCATAGCCAAAATTGAAGCGAGCTAGAGATTTTGTTACATATAATGTGAAATTCCCATAAAACCGTGTTTGTTTAACGAGGGCCTATTTGATAAACGTACAGAACACTAATTCGAATCAATGCAATCCAAAGCAGCATTTGTAACTGACAGGTCAACAATGGTTGAAATCATTGCTGGCCTGTCTGTTAAACCTAAGTATCTTTAGAAATATAGCGATAGACAGCAGAATTGCTGAATCCCCAACTTAGTATCCTAGAGGTGTTCGTTTTTATTATTTGTCTGGTGTACAGTATTTACATTTCACTGAGATACCTTAATTTTTTCCTTTTGTAGTAACACAATGGCAAAAGCTATGTAGTGCAAACTTGGATACTAAAACTTCTCAAACCACTTAGGGTCTTAACGAATGTACCTTAATGTCCTAGTATAGTAAGATCTTTCCATTTCATCTATTTCCCCTTTGCCTTTTAAAAGTTAACAACTGCAGTTTTTTTCAACTCCTGTTCTTTCTTTCTCAGGTTTCGTAAATTTGCACTTGTTAAGATCAACACAATCAGTCACAATCCTCCGCTCCCGCCGCCCAAATCGAAGGAATAAAATAACTTAAATATTCAACAGGTTCTGGTTTTGTTTAGCATGAACCGGAAATGCAATAGTCTCTCTGACATTCGAGTTATATTTTCAAGAAAGAGTACACTTCATTTTGCAAAAAACAATTATAGTATTCCCTCTACATTTTCCAAGTATGCATGTGATATTTATACACGTAGACATAAATAAACTTTCTAAAGGTTTTTTAAGGAAATTTAGTATAAATTTTTAGTAAAATGGTTAATTTAAAGATCAGAAGAATAATTTTGCCATCGTGTATTGCACCACTCATTACAAACGGAAGCAAAGTTTATTGCAAATACAAATTTGGGCAGCTTTTTTATTATGAAATGTAGCAACTGTTTCATTGCGAATCAGAAAAACATTTTATTACAAATCGGGGCAACTATTTTATTACAACTTAAGGTATGATTCATTAGAAATTGGGCCGGGTGTTACAGATCGGTACAGAGGTTTTTACAAATTGGAACAACATTACAAACTTTGGCACAATAACACCAACTTTATCAGAACTTTTTATTTGTTTTGCTTGCCTCGTTCTCGAATTGGGTGGTGTTATTGAAACAGGAGGCTTTCTTTTTTCATTTTTGTGTTTCTTTTCCTTCCCTGTGTTGGGTATGTCAAATTTTGGTAGTGACAAGAAGCCCGAAAATTCCAGTACAAGGTCAGTGCTCTTTGTTCTTTAAAATTTCTTGACCCCAAAGTATCATTTAATTTCATGGTAAGTTTAAACTAGCTAAATTTCTTTTACCCAATGATGATAGTTTTACCACCAAGAACTCCGAAAATGCCTTCCAACAGTGTTAGGAGCAGAAGTAATTGCAGTAATGGGTCAAACTGGTGGTTTTTTTAGCATCTCATTGAGTCATCACACTTTGCTATAACGATTAAACATTTTACTTGCTGTGCTCGAATCGGTAAGCAACTTAGTCAGTTCCACAATAAGGGCATCTGAGTAAGCAGAGACTTGTCACTTGGCTCAGTATTATCCTTCGATTAGTTCAATCCAAGTATTATTATTATTAAAAATCCCCTAAAACATGAAATTGCGAAAATTAAATCAAGAACTGGGGATGCAAACGAGGACAAGGAAAGAAACAGTGATGTAATGACCCAATTTTTTTAATTTAATATACTGCAGGCAATTTAGTTCATTTTTTGAAATTGATATGCCCTGAAAGTGACTTTGGAAAATGACAAAATGACACTTTCTTGGTGCATATCAAGGCAAAGATATCAGTGGTAATGTTGGCGAAACAAGCGAATACTAGCACGGTGAGAAAGGGGCTACAAGTTTATCAATGTTTGTTTTTTAATGTTTGAAAAGTTAATTTCTCCAATTTGAATAAGAGCATCAGTTTTTAATAGCTTGTTTTGTCTACCGGTATAACAGTTTGCCTTTAGAAACATATACATTAGGTGGCTATAACTGCCCATTATCAATCTAATTGTGAAATTCAATCAGATACAAGTTGCAATGGGAAAACACTATGAAACAAACTGGAACATGTGATTCCACATAATCTATTATGCCTTAAACTACATCCAAAAAAGTCTTCACTATGTCACTTCAATGCAAGGGAAATGTATATGTTTCCAACAATAGTTTAAACTAAATATATATAGGGATAGGCCAATATTGATTTTATATTTTATTTTAACTAGTTGTAAAAGATTCAACTGCAAAAGGACTATTAAACAAGTGTATCATTGAAACTATCAAGACGTTCCTTAACTTTCTTAATGTAAGTAAATTGTCACATTCTTGACTTTATTTTTTGACTATTTTTCCTCCTAATTTACAGTAGTCCATTGGGTTTCATTTTCAAGGTGAAAAAACCTTCAAAATTTTCATTGAGTGCCCTTTTGATGACTTGTTTTATTTCTAATATAATGTATTTTGGGGGGCTTAACATAGATACAAATATGCACCTTAATATAGGCCCTACTAAGTTGGTTACCTAGACCACCTATACCAGCTTTATAATTTTTGCATGTAATATTTAGAGGTGGGAAGTTGAAACAGTAACAGTACATGCTGTAAACCATGTATCACATGCTGTATATTGTTTACCATACAGTTTGAAATAAGGGTTAAGGAAAAGCTGAAGGAGCTGGTAAAACTTGGATCTAATGTAAGAAGTTAAGATTCTGAGTTAATTTGCCATCGTAGCAATGTTTCAATAATGAATGGGTGGTAAAAAACAACAGAAAGGTGGCTTATACCAAACTAGTAACATGAGGAGAAGTACCCAGCACAGTCATGACTGGAATAGGCAGGTGAATTAAAAACTTGCCTCTATCAAATGGAAAGAGGGGATTAGAATTGTATCAAGGTTGGAAAATGGTAAAACTTTAGTTGCTAAGAGAATGAAAAAATTGAAACTGTGCTGTTAAGCATCAAAAGTTCAATAAATCTACAAGCTTTGTGAAATATGAAGCTGCCAGTCTTAACATACACAATTAAAAAATCACAAGAATGTTAATTTTTTGCAATATAAAGGTAGCCTAATTTGAGCAAGGTAAATGTTGAACATAAGGTTAAACATATAAATGTTTTCTGGCACACAAGATAAATGCAGTTTAAATGCAGATATTGTTGTGGTTTAAGTAATTTATATTTTTGTCCCAATTTTTGTTTGTTAATGCCACTAATGAAAAAAAATCAGACCACATCATTTAAAAGCAAGTATTCTATTTGAATGTTTACCAATACGTAATAAATGGGTATTCTGGAATAAGAATGGTACTACATGAAATTTCCAGATATTAAAAGTCACCTCAGTATGTAGGTAATAATTGACCTCAGATTCCTGATATGTGTAAGAAGGATTTGGGTTTGTTTGGTTTTGTTAGAGCTGGCATGTCATAAAGTTAAATCAAGAAAATCAAGATACCGAACAGCCAGTTTATTTAACCTGAGTAGCAACTATTTTAAACACTGATTCTGTTTATGTATCTTTAAAATGTTTCCTTTGAACATCAGCATAAAAACTTGCAACAAGAAATATTTTTGCAGAAATATGGACATAAAAAGTAATGCTGTTGAAAACATTGCTTTAAAAATCCCAGAAGACTTTACACAATCATTTGTGGAACATTAAGGGAGCATTTGGTTTTGAAACAGAACCAGTAGTACCTTCCATCCTAAGGTTTTTGGAAGCCAAAAATATTGCTTAGCCAAAGCAAAAAAATGGAAATAAAGTATCTGCAAAATGTTGGTGGAAGAGAAAGAACCTTTTCTGAAATAACAAGTGGTATAGAACACAGTCAGATCAGTGCTAATACAATTTGTAAGCAACAGAGTCAAATACATTTACATTGAAAAGTTCCCAATAAGAAGCAGTTCTTGATAAAGGCATTCTCTGAATTTTCCCTAAAATTAATAAATGGGATAACTGCAAGAAAAGAGTATCCAAAGAAGTAGACCAACTTTAACCATAAAATCCACATGACAAGATAAACACATGATTGACTGTATTACATCATTAGTTTACCATACAACAGATTCAAACCTTAGGGAGCTGTAGGAGAGAATAGGAGAGTGGCAAGACATTCTGGAGAAGAGGAGGTTGAAAGTGAATGCAAATAAGACAGAAGTAATGTTATCAAGTAGGCAAGTTGTCGAAGCCCCTAAGATTGTGGATATCTATGGAGAGGAGATTAAGACAATAGATACATTCAAGTATTTAGGTTCTATCATTAAAAAGAAAGGATGCTAAGAGGAAGAAGTCAAGGCAAGAACCTGGAGGAAATGGTCTAAGAGTAGTGCAGTTGTCTGCAACAAAGTGGTGCCACTCCATCTCAAGAGCTTTTTCTATTATATCAGACCTGTTATGCTGTATGGAGCTGAAACTTGGCCATTGAAAAAAACACAAGAGAGGAAGCTGGAAGGCACAGAGATGAGGATGGTGCAATGGCTAACTGGAGTATCTCTCTGGGAGCACAGAACAAGTGCAGATTTGTGAAGGCATACCAAAGTATTCAAAGTGGAGAGAAAGGCTAAAGAGGCTAGATGCCACTGGTTTGGACACCTAATGAGGAGAGAGGAGGAAAGTATTTTGAAGCAAGTGTACCATCAGCAAGTAGTTGGAAAAAGAAGTAGAGGGTACCAGAAGTTGAAATTCAGAGACACAGTGCAGATTGATATGAAAACAGTTAGCACTTAGAAGGACAATGCAAGCAATAGGAGCATGTGGAAAAAGAAATGCTTAGCAGCTGACCCAACTTGAAGTTGGAAGAAGACTGAAGGAAAAGAATAATAATATTAGAATCTTAATATAGCCCTGGAAATAAAGTGCTCGCTCAATTTATTTTTCTCTTTAAGGTACCATATTATTGAGTTTTTACCTGCTGTCCAAGATACAGTTGGGGGAGGCATGAAACCTATAATAGTGAGAAGTACAAAGAAAAACTTCCAACTTTGAAATATTGATAACCAGGGTAGGGGATAAAATCTTTTATTAGACACATAAGAGTAATTGTATTGTACCAGTCAGGGTCATATTAGTGTATTTTCATTTTCTATTTTCTGATGTTCTTCAGTATTCCACAATGTGCATTATTATTCTACAATATTTCTTTTGTACCTTATATATGGTCCCATTTTCTTTAATACTGGCAGGTATTTTTTATGTTCTTTAATGTACTCAAGTGTTTCATGTTTGTTAGTGTTCCTTGCTGTACTTCAGCATATCACAGTCTTCATTTATGTTCTTTGATAGTTCTTAATATTCTTTTTATTCTTAAATGTGCCTCAATTTCCTTATTTCTCTTCAATAGTCTTTTTGCTCTTCAATGTTTCTTAATCCTCTTTAAAATTATCTTTGTTGGAATTGGTTCTGTTTGTCATATTTCCCTTTTATACTTTTATGTTTGAATGCAACGTTTTGACAAACTGTGTTAAAACCCTGTTGTTATCATTCTTCACATGCCTAGTCTGGTGATAATTTTAATTATTGTATTCAATCGTTGTTTTCCTGTGTTTTCATCATAGCCTTTAATCATTTCATTTGTTCTCCATATGTTGTTTTTCATACAATATCTTAAGTACCTTTTTATGCATACTTTACTTCGTCTCTGATTCGATCTCATTTTTTTAACGGTGTGTATTTTCTTTAGTCTAATGTAAAGTCTAAGGTCAATTTCACACTAGATGGATTGACACTGTTTTGCAAAAGGCACCCCTGTGCATCAGTCAGGATCTCCTTTTTCCGGTATGGAGTAAACAAAGTCACAATACCATAATCTCTCCTCACACATTTCTCAACTATCTTATTTGTACTGACGCCCTATCAATCATACTACCTTAACATTATAAAACAATAACAATGACTTTGCAGTAGGTTTTTACCAATGCAGGTCTTGGCACCGATTTGGGAAATATACACAAAAACTTCAAAAGTAAGAAGACCAAGAAAGCTTACAATATTTCTTGGGCCACAAAGCTTTGTTTGAATTTGACTGATACAGTTGTAGATCTCTTGGGTTACCCTAACCATGACCTGAAAATTTTTCATCTTTTTCTATAATAATATTTGTCAATTTACGTAAACTGTCAAATAAATGGCAGGTTTCACAGTATTTTTTCCAGCCATTTACTATTCACACACAGGCATCTTCAAAAATAAATTGTCAAATACAAGGCAATAAATGATTGTAACCAAGAAACTGGGTTTATTTCTTCACAAAACAACAAAAATATTTATATGGAGCAAGACATTTTCAATATAATTCATGCACAAAGACCTTACCTACATAAAATACAAAAACGGAAGTGGCGAACGTACAAGTTGCAGCACAGATGTGAGCAGTGGTTCACAAACAATTAAGACTGCCCATTATTTCGGCACCAATCAGTCCGTTTGATTGCTTTTCTAAGAAGGAGACACCATAACGTGTGTTCCAATTTTTTTAAATAATCATACTGTCATTTGTTGTGCTAAAAAAGCGCTTTGTTTACCACTGAAGCATTTCAGTTTTCTCGGACAGACTGCTTCCGGTTCCCGATCAAAATTTTCTTGAGATGTTTCATGCAACTGTCGGGTGTTTTTTTCTTTTTACGTTGCGATGAGTGTTTGCATAGTGCAGTGCTGTATCAGAAATATCCATTCAATGTGATATTTTTGTATGCAACTTCTCCTTATTTGCTTCAAATATATGGCATGTCTTGAAGAAGTAAATAATGTCTGTCAGGATTCTTATGTTCGCTGTCATACATATACACAAAATACAAACAAAAACAACACAAAGGAAGCAGATCTTAATAATTTTTATTTAGTGCATCATTCTTGGACTGCATGAAAAAATATAGGAAAAACAAGACAGTGAATAAGTAATGAGAACACATTTTACATAGCCAACAAGACGTCTTGTTACCGTGAAACCTGCCAATTTATACATATTATCAAATACCATTAGAAATGTCAAAAACTCATAATATTGTTTAAGAGCGAAGATTTCAATTTTTAGAATGATTTGTAACTCTCATGTATGACCATAATTGATCATTATTTACCTCCCCCTCCTGTCTTCTCCTGTCTTCATAAAAAACCTAGGATCCACCAGGTTTTATTTAAGTAAGCGTAGCAGCAGTCTATGAGTTAACGACCGGTCAATGGGTACCAATACTCAAATTCGATGGAACTAAATTGATACTCAGTGGCTGACTTGATCCCCAATTTTTTTTGAAGACTGATACCTCATATTACTTTTGATTTGCCACTTGTAATAGAATGTCTGAAACAAAATATACTTGGCTTACGTATTACTTAGACTTTACGAAATAATCGTCGTCGTCGTTTCCTCATCCTTCAGAGTGAAGTTTACGAGCCCTTTTACACCACGATCTAAACTCATCTCTATCCGTTGCCTTTCTGCCTGCCGTTGTTAGATCACTGTTCAGCCACGTTCCTATATTTGACTTCCAGCTTGTTCGTGGTCTGCCTCGTTTTCTTTTTGTAGGCTGATGGTTTAGTATGTTGTGAAACAGACCCCAGTTTGGATGCCTCATTTGGTGTCCAAAAAGGGCGAGTTTTCTTTCTACTATTCCGAAAAGCTCTCTCTTTACTCCCAGCTGTTGAAGAACACTTTCATTTGTGCGCCGCTGTGTCCACGGGATTCTTAGAATTCTGCGATATATCCACATTTCAGTCGCATTAATTTTGTTTTCTTCCGTCTTCCTGATTGTCCATCCTTCACAGCCATATATTAATACGGGCCATATCAGGGTACACTAGTTTCACCTTCAGATGCAGGGGTATACTTTTATCTTTCCAGACGTTGATGAGCTCTGTTGTCTTTGCTTTTGCCATTGCTGCACGCACCTTTACATCTCTTGCACAGTTTGCATCTCTTGTCTTAATGGATCCCAGATACTTNCACAGCCATATATTAATACGGGCCATATCAGGGTACACTAGTTTCACCTTCAGATGCAGGGGTATACTTTTATCTTTCCAGACGTTGATGAGCTCTGTTGTCTTTGCTTTTGCCATTGCTGCACGCACCTTTACATCTCTTGCACAGTTTGCATCTCTTGTCTTAATGGATCCCAGATACTTAAACTGATCTACTTTCTCAATAGCATTCCCTGCTACTTCATAGGATGTAGCATTATTTCCAATGGTCATTCCTTTAGTCTTTCTCGCGTTTATTTTTAGCATTCGTCTTGCTCCGGCTATATTAACTCGACTTACTAGCTCATTTATGCCTTCTTTTCTCTCGTCCATCCAGACTGTATCGTCTGCAAACCGCAAATTTGATATTTGTTTGCCTCTTGCTACTACTCCATAATCTGAGATGTCCGCTTCTCTCATTACGTGTTCCGTATAGATATTAAAAAGATATGGTGACAAGATGCAACCTGACGAACCCCTTTGGTAAGATAAAACTGTTCAGTGTGCGAGTTATTCCATCGAATGGCAGCGGTTTGATTTGTATAGAGGGACTTGAGTAGATTGATTATATGACCAGGAAAGCCCATCTGATTCATGATGTTGAACAGCTGATTTTGGCTCACGCTATCAAAAGCTTTACTATAGTCTATGAAAATAAGGTGTAAATCACCTGCTTCTGCGATAGTTTTCTCTATAAGTATTTGTAAGCATGCAAGCATGTCACATGTACTCCTGTTTGTGTAGTATCCGGATTGTTCATAAGGTAACTCAAATTCTATCTTCCCCTTGATGCGGTTCAGAATGATTATTAAAAGTACTTTGCTCAGGTGGCTTATAAGCGCAATGGTTCGGTAATTCAAGCAGGCTTTGGGACTACCTGACTTGTAGAACATCACAAATTCTTGTCTTTTCCACCCATCTGGCCATTTGTTTGTGATCCATATTTTTGTGCAGAGCTGGTTAATAGCACGTAATCCAAAGTAACCGCTATTTTTGAAAAGTTCTGCTGGGATGTTGTCCATTCCTGGTGATTTTCCATTTTGTAGCTTTTTCAGAGCCCTCTTCTCTACTTCACTTATTAAAGGTGGCGGCTCTTTCTCTGTATCTGCTTCTGCATATTCTTCAATATCTGCGTTTGGCTTCGCGAAAAGGCATCCTCCATACTGTTTCCAACGCATCAGCACTGATTCTGGGGTTGTTAGCGTGCTTCCACTTTCATCATTTATTGCCATTTGCTTTGGTTGAAAGACTCCTTGTTTTACTCTTTTTAATTGCTGGAATAGTTTTTTCGATTTGTTCAGTCTGGCATTTTCAGTGATCTCTTGGCATTCAGCTTTTATCCACTCCTGTTTGTCTTTTGAGCCTGGTGTATTCTTCTCTGTTGTGAGGTTTACGAAATAATAGAAAATGCATACATTGTGTGTAGGCGATAAGTGAAATAGAACACAATGTACTTCTAAGAATAGAATATTAAATTATATTTGTGAGCAACGTTAAAGCACCAAGTTGTATAATTTGGGGATTCACCTTTTTGTCTAAGTTAACTTAGCATATGATGTATTTGTGTACTTTCTGTTTTTATTAGCGTTAATAAGGGTAATTTCTGCATGTTAACACGCCATTGTGACATAGTACCGAAGTAATAATTATTTCCCTCACAGTATGCTCTTTTTTTATTTGTAGGTTTCACAATGGCTTTGCAAGATCTTGCTAAATCATTATTTACTACGGCGTTAAGATCAACTTTACCAAGGAATCTAGTTAAAAGAGCAGTAAAATTTTCAGAAAATACTTTAATTATAAACAGCAATAGCTATAATGTTGATAATAACGTGTACGTTGTTGGTTTTGGTAAAGCTGTACTTGGAATGGCAGTAGCTGTTGATGAAATTCTGCATGAACACATAGTTGATGGTATCATAAGTATTCCTGCTGGTCTGAGAGCTAGTATGAGGAAAAGCAATTACTCCTACGATTACGGAACACTTTCAGTGACATCATCTATCAGAGTTATGGAAGGAGCGAGAGATAACTTACCAGATGAGGATTCCCTTGGAGCAGCTGTTGCCATAGAAGCGTTAGTAAAGAGACTCAAAGAGGGTGATGTGCTGATTACTCTTGTGTCCGGTGGAGGCTCGGCACTTTTGCCAGCACCAGCACATGGAATTTCCCTCAAGGAAAAGAGGGAAACTCTAATAGAACTGGCTAAAAAAGGTGCCAATATACAAGAATTAAACACTATACGGCGGAAACTTTCACGTTTGAAAGGTGGCAAGTTATCATTGTTGGCAGGTACAAAAGCAATTGTGTCCCTTATTATTTCCGATATTGTTGGTAATCCGATTGAGCTAATATCGAGCGGACCAACAGTACAGGATTCTTCTACATATGCCGATTGTATTACTATTCTTGAAAAATATGCTTTGGAAAAGACTGTGGCTGGGAATATTGTTAGTTTGTTTAAGAGTAAGGAAAATGTTGCAGAAGTCGTTTCACGATGTGATAGGAATTGTGTTAATAATTGCTTGATTGGAAGTAATGACATTTTATTAGAATTTTGCCATTTGAAGACAGAAAAGTTCGGCTTTAAAACTTTTATTCTTACTAATTCCTTGACTGGAGAAGCGAGGGATGTGGGAAAATTACTAATAAGATTTATTTTGGAGAGCATTTTTGGAATTCCATCCATTCCGACGTATGGCAATCTTGCTAATGACGAACAGATTCTCTCCGCGATCAGTACTTGTTTGAAAAAGAAGAGTGGAAAAGTTTGTATATTGTGTGGAGGAGAGACGACGGTATCGGTCAGAGGAAAAGGTCGAGGAGGAAGAAATCAAGAACTGGTATTGTCCGCATCCTTAGAATTTGAAAAACTGATTGCATCCTTTCAAAAACCGGGTAATAGTGAAGACTGGTTTTGTTTACTGAGTGCAGGTACTGATGGGCAGGATGGACCAACATCGGCATCAGGAGCCTTCTTTGTTCCAGGCATTACACACTTATCAAAGATGAATAACATTGATCCTTATTCGTATCTCGAGGATAATGACACATTCAGTTTCTTTTCCCGTCTGGATGGAGGCAAGTACCATTTACTGACTGGACTTACAGGAACAAACGTTATGGATCTACAAATAGTTCTAATTAATTTTGAAAATTTTGGAAAGTAGTGTTTTATAAAGAAAGATATTTTATTTCTACGGTTTCTATTAGCAATTTTGACCAGCTTTTGAATGAAGGGAGCTGTCAGAACGATAAAACCTATAGATTGTAATTGTTTTAACTTACAGAATATAAAGCTTTTTTTCTACAAAAAAGGGGTGTTTTTGCACACATACATCATGTTTAATTACAATAAGCTGCTTATTAGCTTGCTAGAAACCCAATAGTGGCTAATCAAATATCTAAAACTTGCTAATTTAGTGAAATGTACTAAGAGTATGATAAACATAAAACCCGACGGACATTAACTTCAATCTGAAAACCTTAAGGTAATACCAAGAATTTGCTGATCAATTAAGTGTAAGAGAAAGAATCACATGCCCTCATTTGCGTGAACTCAGTCGCACACAGAACTAGACATATATAATAATAATAATAATAATAATATTAAAACTTGTTCAGTAATTACAGTGAGCTGCTATCAGTGAAGGACCTGTAAAACTAGTGTACATACAGTAGATAATTTACAACAATGATAAAAAAGTTACTGTACAATTTTATTGATGCTTGCTCACTCCTATTCGGGGTGCATTTTTATCGTCTATTTGGATTTCTCTCAAATCAATGGTAATGTGACCCATCAGATTTTAGGCCATTCTCTTGCTCTGTTTCCTTCAATATTATTTTCCGATGCGCTTCCTTCTATCTGTTGTACCCCACTCCTCAAAGGATAACCATACCATCNTTAGAGAAACAGAGACATATATAATAATAATAATAATAATAATAATAATAATAATTATAATAATAATAATAATAATATTAAAACTTGTTCAGTAATTACAGTGAGCTGCTATCAGTGAAGGACCTGTAAAACTAGTGTACATACAGTAGATAATTTACAACAATGATAAAAAAGTTACTGTACAATTTTATTGATGCTTGCTCACTCCTATTCGGGGTGCATTTTTATCGTCTATTTGGATTTCTCTCAAATCAATGGTAATGTGACCCATCAGATTTTAGGCCATTCTCTTGCTCTGTTTCCTTCAATATTATTTTCCGATGCGCTTCCTTCTCTCTGTTGTACCCCACTCCTCAAAGGATAACCATACCATCTCATTCTTGGTTTCTGCATTTTTTTGACATGTCAATCATCTTAGGTCTTCCTCCTATATAATCATTTCATATATAATCTAACTCCATAACACCGAGCACCCACCCCCAACAGCTCGATTAATGCTACATCAATTTTCTTTTTCTCTTGTTTCTCAGGAGTGCAGCTTTTCAGCCGTATATAATGGCTGGCCAAACAAAAAACCTGTGTACTTTCCTTTGATTTTTATGGGGACTCATTTCAAAGGTTTCACTCGATACTACCTTCAAATATTTCATACTGAATTAGAAAAATTGACCTTTTTCCATTCCATCTTTTCTTTCTCCACTATCAAACCTAAGTATCGGAAAAGGCTCGTGCGTTTTATGCTTGCTCCTTTCATCACTATTATAGCTTGCTGGTGACCTGTTTCTGTTGTTATATACTTTGACTTCTTCTTGCTGCTCTTTAAGTCACAACTTTCCAACATATCTCCCAATCATTCAAGTACCCCCAGCAGCTGCTTCTCTGGGATAGCTCAATGCCATTTGATAAAAGCAATTTGGATATTGAACACAATGCATGTTCTTGCGATTCGTTCCTTGAAGATTCGTCATGCAAAAATAGCACTCTGTCACATGAGCTTTACCCTCTCTCCACACCATAGGAGCAGTGAATGGTATACTTTTCCCTTTGTTATTTTTCAATCGTTCAAGTTCTCAACACATATTTTGTTTGCTAACATAGGGTGGAACTGGCTTGTCCTGGTCTCCAAGCTTAATTCCATAGTAAGCATGATGTGCCTTCTTCACAAAATCATTTATTTTTGCAAGGCGACCAGGAAGAATGACATTACCACACATACATATAATAACCTGTCAGGATAATTTGTACATTTGCAATCAATTCGCTCTTGATCTAAAATACTAAATAGAAACACTACATCTGTTCCTTGCAATTTCAAGTCACATTGACTGGAGTTCAGCTCTGCTAAATAATTAATGATCATCCAGGTGTAAACAGAAAAAGTTTCGGTTTCAGTTTCCTAAAGTTAAAGACAGATGGACTTTCGGTTTTAGATTGAGGCTGCTCCAGTTTCGTTTTCTATACAAAAACAAAGATTGAGCCAGCCACAGCCCTGTTTTTCTTGAACTGAGTACAATTCAAGGGTCAAAACGTGCACTAATCATATCTCAAAAACTTGACCTGATCAAAGAAAATGGATGGTGTTTTTTTTATTCAGCGCACCAATAAGTACACAAATCATTTGGAATACCTGAGACCTTTGAAAAAAAAATTTTAAACGTAGGCCAGTGTAATTTATGCCCAATGAGATTTCTCACTATTCTTTAAAGAACTGGTCTTAGAACCACGTCACCATTCCAAACAATAAATCTGGTCATACTTTAGACCTGGATGGATGGTAATTTCTCATTTGGACTGCTAGTTTCAGGTTATTCTATATCAGCCCATTCATTCGTAGTATGTGCGCTGCCAGTATCCAGCCTTGAAGTTAAAGCTGTAGAGTATATGAAATCTAAGGCTATATATATATGCATTCAGTCATGANGAATACCTGAGACCTTTGAAAAAAAAATTTTAAACGTAGGCCAGTGTAATTTATGCCCAATGAGATTTCTCACTATTCTTTAAAGAACTGGTCTTAGAACCACGTCACCATTCCAAACAATAAATCTGGTCATACTTTAGACCTGGATGGATGGTAATTTCTCATTTGGACTGCTAGTTTCAGGTTATTCTATATCAGCCCATTCATTCGTAGTATGTGCGCTGCCAGTATCCAGCCTTGAAGTTAAAGCTGTAGAGTATATGAAATCTAAGGCTATATATATATGCATTCAGTCATGACTTAAGTGGGTCAGAACTGTGCAATATGAATCTTTGTGGTTTGGATAAAATAACTAAATATTATGACGATATATTGTCGGGAATTATTAATAAGCATGTTTCCGAGAAATCGAAATGGATTGTTACCAGACCTGAAAACCGTCTTTCAATGACAATCTTACTAACATAAAGAGAGGACGCAGCAAATGTGAAAGGAAGTGGGTTAAGAGAAGGCTTGAGATTGATCTAGTTACCTTAAAGCAAACAAGGATGAAATATACTAATGGTCTTAAGGCCTGACGGTATAGAAAGCAATATGCTAGGGATCAAAAGAAACTGCTTTTAGTCAATACTGCTAACAGATGATAAAAGTAGTCCACTACCAGATGACCAATATTCTCGTACATTAGCTGGCTCGGCCAGTTCTTTGTGCATACAACCGTGGCTAAACAAGAAAGGATTGATGACATTTGTGAAAATGAATTCACTAACATGGTTGAAGAGATGAGCACAAAGGACACTAAATGTTAATTTTTTTTAAGATTGAAGTTACTGGTTGATGATGAAATGAAAAAAATAATCACAGAGTCTGTCACCAATAGTTGTAATCTGAAACCAGTACACACCTGATTGCTCGAAAAGTCATATTGACTTTTATTGAGAAAATGGTATTTATCCAAATGGTTCAGTACTGTTACGGCGATAAACTTTTTAAGTAAACATCGTTTGACGTTTTCAACTAGTTAACAAATAGTGCAAGGCTGTGGCTTTCAACTATTTCGAACACAGTGCCAAATTCTGAGCCAACACTGCATTCAAGGGTCGGACCTAATAGTAATATCAGACAATAATGAAATTTGGTTCAAATTTGTACAAAAACAATTTAGATGGTATGTATTAGAAGAAAATAATATAAACAAATAAATTGTAGCTACATTAATAAGTTGAAAACGGAACGCCACTTTTGACTTTTAATCACCGTAATACAGAACGACGTTGCAAGCAATAGTTTTTTACGTGGCTATCACTCAGTCTACTACAATAGTTGGTGAGTCGACCCCTTAATATCAAGTACCTTCATCAACTCCTGGTCACTTGATTTGAATGGTCTTTGATTAAACCCTGGCTCTTTTAATCTTCCATTAGTCGTAAGGTAAATGTTTTGGCCGCTTCGTGATCATTTGACTCAAGTGCGAGATCATCATAGCAAGAAGTTTGTGAAACAAAGGCTGGATCAGTGCCATATCGATTTGTGTGCTGCCTTAAGACAACAGTTAATGAAAAGAATGTGAATTGAAATTCATGTACTTAATCTTAATACAAGTAACAGAGTTTGACTTGTCTTGCAATTAAAATATGTAGAAGGAACATATTCATCCCAGAATATAGTATTCTAAATATACAAAGTTATGTTTCTTTTTAGTATCCTGTTATTACCTGCGAGTATCCTAGGCACGCAGTCTTGAGATCAAATTATCTTACAGACTTGTCTTACATTCATTACTCCTTCTCTTGATTCTTTCCCTTTTACGAAACCACTCTGGGTATCACTAATCTCATTTCCCATGGGGTCTTTTTTCTTTCTGCTGAGGATCATATTTAGAATTACCTTGAGAAGATGGCTTTTCATACCGAGAGTTCATTATTCATTGCATCTTGAGGCTTTTGGTTTCTGGGGAAGTCTAATAAACTAAGAGTCATTTATATAGCTATGTATTATCCCGCTTCAATAGATGTTGCAAAACTTTGTCAAAGTCCAGATATTCTCATCGTCTAAGACTTTAAGCATCTCCGAGCAAAAGGCCAGGAGGTTTATTGTTCTTCAGTTGTTTCAATGTACTTTCATCTTCTACCTGAAGGATGCCCTTTCCATAAACTTTAACAAATTTCTCATCACGATGGTCACTGCAAATGTCGCAAACGCATTCCCCTCAGCTTTTCCATATGTCATAATCTTTAAACAGTATCTGACCATCACTGTCTTTGATACAGTCACTCAATGTTCTCTTACTTTTCCCCTAGCCACTGTGTTCACTTTATTTGCATTTTTTGGTGCCTGAAGAGGGATTCCAGCTGCTCGATTTGAGTACACTTTGACTGCCCCCATTCTTCTTTTGCTTTCTTACACTTGATATCAATATCTTTTTCTAACTGGCCATACACATCAGGCTTATTGAAGTTAGTCACTGCCATTCTGCCTTGCCTCATTAGCATCAAAATTTTTCTTTTAATTTTAATGTTTCTTAGACGTGTTGAGGTCAGTGCATCACAAAATTTGATACTGATGCAATGACAGTTTTTTTTATCTGTGGAATATCTTCTGCACAGGGCAGCTCAAACCTGTTCTTCACCTTAACGTTATACTCTTGTCTTATGTCTTGATATTATAGTTGTTATAATCCATACTTTTCAGATGATATTTGTTTAAGCGTTTTCCGTAGTTTAACCTTAGTTTGCATGAGTACTGGCTATGGCTTCAGATTAGTTACTGCAATCTCAGATGCACCATTGATCATAATATAGCCGACCCGATTAAATACAATGTTTTCACGCTTCTTCCGATGTTGCTTAATTGGTGTTTGAACACTATATTGGTGACTGTTAGGCTTTTTCTTTGCAAAATTAAACGATTCTGCTGCCTCCCTCATCACAGTTATTAATTTCTTATTTCCCAGTGGTTGGATAATTTGACTCTTGTCTCACTTTTGCATTTAAATACCCCGTCAAGATGTTAAAGTCATCATTCTTCCTGTATTTTCATACTTCTTCTGTATAATGATAAAATTCTTAAATCTCCTCGCCAGAGTGGTTGCTTGATGGCACCTTAACTTGTATTTCATCGAGGTTGAATGGGGTAGCTTTCATTTTCGCCACGATGTTCCTTCTGAAACTGGACAGGAGCGCAACATAGCATCACTTAATTGCTTGGTTATTATCCCCCGACCACTTGTTCCTGCTGTCCCCCCTCCCCCGAACAGACTATCGACTTATTGTCTTCATTGATTTTTTCGTTTCCAGTCCATCTCACCTCCTCCCCAAAACCAAAAACATTAATTTTCATTCTCTTCATTTCTATCTTGACAATATATTTCATTCCTGCTTTTAAAAGTGCTCCCACATCCAATTTCCAATTCTGATCTTCCTGCACCTGAGTTTCTGTCTATGGATTATTGAATTGATAGCATTTTAGTTTGGAAAAGTTTAATTACTTGGGAAGCTACATCACCCAGAATGGTAAATGTGACATTGAAATAAAGCGGAGAATTGGATTAGCAAAGGATGCCTTCAATCGACTGGGAAAAATTTTAAAACACCAGAAAATGTCAATGTCCACAAGAATGAGAGTACTGCAGTGCTGCGTAACATCTACCCTGCTGTATGGAAGTGAATGCTGGACAATATCAGTCGGAATGGAAAAGAAGTTGGAAGCCGCTGAAATGTGGTTCTTGAGGAGGATGTTGAGAATATCATGGACTGATCATGTAGCAAACGATGACGTTTTACAAAGAGCAGGAACAGAAAAGAACCTGTTGAGGACAGTCCGAAGAAGGCAGATGGAATTCTTGGGACACGTCATGAGGAAGGAGGGTCTGGAAAACTTGGTACTGACGGGACGTATAGAAGGAACCAGAGACAGAGGGCGGNTTGAGGAGAAAAAATAGCAAATTTTGCAAAAGTTGGTCACCACATTTGTTGGATCAATGAAAGCCCATGCTGTGGCCCTCATCCTCCCTGTAATGAGTCAAACATTTTGCAGATGTTTTTACCAAAATCAGGAGGTAAAAAAACTTGTTGCAAGTCCTTGTTTTCATTTTGAGAAACGTGAACGCTTTTTCATTGGTTAACAAATAACAATGGTAGGCGGGAGAGTTCAGATGAACTCGTGTTCTTCCGCGGCCAAAGTTTTAGCCATCATGTGAAGGTTAGTTTGACGTATCAAGAGGGAATTTTATCAAAACAACAAGAAAAAATGAGAGATGTTGCTTTCTCGTTCTAGCCGCCAGCAGTTTCGTATTTTTCTTAAAGAGTTTATTGTTGTATTTTTAGTATTTTGTTCATTACTAAGTTATCAATTCTACAAGAAATACGAACCAACTGTCTTTCTGACGCCTGTTGATTCCATACCGAACGAACTTTACAGGAATTGGAAGGAAAAACGTAAGTTGGGTTATTGATTGTGCTTAAGTTATTAAAAATTGTGTAGATCGTGGACTTTTAATGACCCAATTTGCTGTTAATGGATACCACAATGTTTGTCGGCTATTGCATTTCTTTTGGTATTGCAACAGCAGATTTTGCCCACAGGCCTTTGTTTGTGCATATGTGCACAATTTTGTCAACGCAAACATCCTAATAATATTAACGGCAGTAGTCCGAAAGCGATCCTAACGAAGAAAGCTTAACTGTGGTAGAAATAATTTTGTTAATGAGTGGTGCAAGATATTATCCACAATCCATCATGCACTTGCAGCATGATTCTTTTCACCTTGGGTCATGTTCGAATGTCGAAATGTTGTATTTTGAAAAATTCAAAAATGGATATTTGCCATGTTGCTCAAACATTCATTGAACGCAACGCTAAAATTACAAATAATACACCAGCTTGTCGTAGGAAAAGGCCCGAGTTCTGTGTATTTATGTTATTCAGACATCTGGCATATTAATTTAATATTTAATCAGTTCATTCTATTTTTCACCCAGCAGTTGAGAGGTGAAAATAAAAGGAACTGTATTTACCATTGTCAGAGGTTGTGATTTTGTAGTTTGCGTCTCGTTCTTTCCCATGGTCTACTGGATATTGATTGAAGTTTTCATATTTCGTTAATAGCCGAGTTCCACCAATTTACCGTTGGCACTGCTCAGATTAATTGCGTGCACAGCTGCTTTGGTGAAAAGACCCATTTGTTTCTTGGTTTAAACGCCCTTTTAATTGATTATTTGTTCACATTAACATCATAGGTTCTCCCAGTGTTTGCTCACCACTGTTGACGTCGCTTTATGTTATCTGCAGATGGGGGTTTAATCTGTATGTCTTATCACTGGTTGCACTGACACTGACACCGAAATTTTAAATCCACAAATGTCAAAGAAGGCTAAGAAGGCTCTGCCACATGCCTGTTTTTTTTTACAGTTTAAAAGCAGAATTCCTCTCATTTCAGGGACCATCAAGAGCAATACAGGTTGCCCTGTGGACTAGCGGTAAGGTGCCTTAAAGATAGTGGCTCACAAAACTACCATGCACAGTGTTTCAGAGGAGGGTGATGACATCAAAAGCACTTACCTTCACAGGGACTTTCATTTTGGCAGTGAGGAATGTCTTGGCCATATTCCCTTCCAGATGCCAACCAATGGCTTTCTCATTTGTAATGCTCCAAATTATTTATGCCTGCTTGGGGAATTGAACCTGGAACCTCTTGGTCATGGTGCAACTGCACCAAACATTATGCCACAGTTCCTAACTCACATATGTTGAGAAGAAATTCAGATTTAAGGGAAATGGTTATTTTTTATTATGAAAACTGTCACATCAGGGAAACTTATGGGAGATGGGGTATATCATTACAGATAACAGTTCAAGAAGGAACATCAGAAGTAGTTAAAGGACCCAAAAGCTAATGCTCTAGGCATGAGGAATCATTGTCCTCTGTGACATTTTTAATGTTTACTGCAGTTTAATGGCCCTCATTAAGTGGCATTTTGGACTTAGCAGTCACTCTATACATGTGCATAATCTATTGGGGTTTTTTTCAGGAATGCATGCTGCTCCAGAAGTTATTTACATATTCTCACCAAGTGTTTTTTATAAGCACACTTTCAACAGTGTTTAAAGTGGCTATTTCGTTGCCACTATTATCATCAGTATCACCTTGGTTCAAAACGATTTCAACAGTTACATTACAGGTCATTGAATGGACAACAGGAAGACCATAACTCTTTAAGAAGTTCTTCAATATCTAATCACTCCAGTTTACTGACAGAATCAGAAGATATACTTCTTAAACATGCTAGGAGATCTAAAATCATTTACTCACTGGACATGTAGAATCCTTTGCCATTCATCATCACTAAATATAGTTTAAAACCAGAGTTCGTACCAGTCATGCACAACAATTTGTTTTCCAATCTGATTATGATTTCATTTATGCATCCTTTACATTAAACACTAATGAAATCCTTCTGAACCCATGCTTCACTTCACTGTGTCATTGATCTAAAGATCCATCAGTCACATGGCTGAATCATTGAAGTCACATTTTAGAGAAAGTACATGGGATAAACATTTCTAATGAGAAGGTCACCTGAAGGATAAGCAGGATTGTTGTAAAGGAATAATAAAATTTGTAATGGGTAACCAAGAGTTACAGGTTCAATTCCCCGAGTGGGTGACTTTGGAACTTCACAAAAGAAAAAGCCATTGGTTGGCATCAGGAAGGGCATCCAGCCAAGAAATTCCTCACTGCCAAAGCTTAGTGGTAATAGGCATGTGTCTGTGCCTCTAAAATTATTCACAAAATATAGTGAGTTCTTACCTCTTCCAACATATAGATAATACACCTTGTAAGTGGTGCAAATAAGCTATGAATGTCACTAACACACTTAACAATAGAGTCACAGGTAAAATGACTACTTAATCCACTGCAACTTCAAACTCAAAACTGGAATTCAAAAAATTAATTAGTACATATGATAGAACCAATCATACTTTATTTGGCATGGACATGGTTTACTTTAGAGGAAAACTTGTGAAGTCTGCCCTTTTTTACCTTTGTGAATGCCTGATTATCAGGTAATTAGATGCAGTTGAATATTTCAATTTGTGAATTAGCCTGGCACTTACACTCCTCTTGCACAAAATGCAGTTATAAATTGTGTGCAACCAGAGCGATTCACTAGCATATGTGCTTTAATGTATGGAAAATAAACAAGGTTTGACCATTTCATTGTAAAAATTTAGGAGTTCTTTCATAGAGTAAAAATGTTAGAGCATAGGCTCTAAACCCTTAGTCAAAAAATGGTAGTTTGTCAATAATTAAAGACTATAAATAAGGTAACAACTGCATAATATACTTAATATCACATAACTTGTTGACAAGGATAAAGTTTCTGTACAGGAGGAGAGCAACAAACACAATGATACTGTAAACAAAGACATAGCAGAAGCATGCAATACAGCCAACAGTCAACAATAAATTCACATAATAATCAGAAAAAAATCCCTCAGAACCCCAATATTCTGCACCCCAAAATTCCCTTTGTTAAGATTCTAAAGGTTATCATTAAAAAGTATCAGTATGTGATAGGCACACTAATATAAGTAAATTTAAGTTTCAAAATCTTACCAATTAATGTCAACACCATATGTTTCCCATTTTTTATTATACTTATATTTACATATTTAATATTGCCTTCTTATACCATTTGAACTGTTTCATTCCAGCTGTAGTTCTTTTAATTGAAATTTATTAGCTAATTCATGGAAGGGCAGCATATTATTGGAAATGTTTTAAAGGATGAATACAACCAAAACATTGTAATGTTGCCAAAAATATCAACAAAAAAAATTAAAGGCCAAGCCGTGGCTTAATGGTTAGTGCAACTGCACAGTAACCATTATTATTAGTAACCCCGAGCTGTCGAGGAGAATTTGGAACTTTGCAAAAGAAAAAGCCATTGGTTGGCATCAGGAAGGGCATCCGGCCAAAAAAATCCTCACTGCCAAATCAAAGTCCCTCTGAAGGGCACCGTCTGAGCCCCAATTGCTGGGGAAAAATGACGTTAAAACTAAAAAANTAACAACTGCATAATATACTTAATATCACATAACTTGTTGACAAGGATAAAGTTTCTGTACAGGAGGAGAGCAACAAACACAATGATACTGTAAACAAAGACATAGCAGAAGCATGCAATACAGCCAACAGTCAACAATAAATTCACATAATAATCAGAAAAAAATCCCTCAGAACCCCAATATTCTGGACCCCAAAATTCCCTTTGTTAAGATTCTAAAGGTTATCATTAAAAAGTATCAGTATGTGATAGGCACACTAATATAAGTAAATTTAAGTTTCAAAATCTTACCAGTTAATGTCAACACCATATGTTTCCCATTTTTTATTATACTTATATTTACATATTTAATATTGCCTTCTTATACCATTTGAACTGTTTCATTCCAGCTGTAGTTCTTTTAATTGAAATTTATTAGCTAATTCATGGAAGGGCAGCATATTATTGGAAATGTTTTAAAGGATGAATACAACCAAAACATTGTAATGTTGCCAAAAATATCAACAAAAAAAATTAAAGGCCAAGCCGTGGCTTAATGGTTAGTGCAACTGCACAGTAACCATTATTATTAGTAACCCCGAGCTGTCGAGGAGAA
This sequence comes from Morbakka virulenta, assembly GCA_003991215.1. NCBI lineage: Eukaryota > Metazoa > Cnidaria > Cubozoa > Carybdeida > Carukiidae > Morbakka > Morbakka virulenta. The sequence goes on from RDPX01000147.1 coordinate 782,865, forward strand.
TTTGGAACTTTGCAAAAGAAAAAGCCATTGGTTGGCATCAGGAAGGGCATCCGGCCAAAAAAATCCTCACTGCCAAATCAAAGTCCCTCTGAAGGGCACCGTCTGAGCCCCAATTGCTGGGGAAAAATGACGTTAAAACTAAAAAAAACAATAAAAAAACAAGTAATAACTCTTGATGCAGCAAAACAACCCTTAACCTTGGTGGATTTTTAAAATTAGGCATAAAACTATGTATAAGCTGTTCTGATCTAACATTGCAGCAGGATTCTTTATTGTTTATTTGATGAGCCTGGTCCAGAAGAGACATCTTCCACATCTATACACAAGGGTCATGAATTTTGAGCTTCACAGGAGTAGCTAAATCGGTCTCTTTCATTGCATAGAATTTTTAACTGTAGAGTTACATGGAGCTACAAAGCTATGCCAAGTTTCTGCTAAAAAGGGGAAGCTTCAAAGGATTCAACTGCATAACACAGCAGGCAACAGATTTATTGATATTTTTCGTTGGGGAAATAGTGAGAGAAAGCAGTCAGCAAGATCACCAAAAGATAGAAGTTAGGAAAGTCCTATGGAAGTTGACCAACTCATCCAGATGTAATGTTTCAGAGTATATGCAATGGAGGCTGATATTGGAAATCACCACTATCTTTTTTGTTAGATTACTATTTTTATACCTTATTAATATCCCATTTCTTTCATTTTTCCCTCCAGTAAGGACACCAGAAATTCACTATGAAAACAGGCTAGCAGTTTCAAAGGTATGAAATCATGTTTTGTTGCCCAATAGTGTTTGTTAATTTGTTCCACATGAGGCAGTGTTACATCCTATTTTTAGGTACAGGGATACTATTAGGCCCAGTCGATAAAGATAAAAGTGGGTTGACAATGTAATGTGTTGCCAGTGTGAAATCTGAATGCATTGGCAAAATTAACAATACTTCAACAGTTTTTAGACATAGTTTGATACATTCCATTTGAGTTAAGTAAGTTTATTTAAAAATTACCATTCTTAAAAGTAGCTTTAGAAAATATGGATATATAACCATCAACGTTTTATTTAAATTTCTAGACTTAATGGACTCAGTGGAACCTATAGATTTAGGAGCTTTATCATGTTATAAATCATAAGCATACAACTTATGATATGATAAACCTCTTATTTTTATGAGTTAAGTGTTACGTTATTGGAAAGATATTAGAGACATGAGAAACCTCTTATTTCTATGACTTGAATGTTATGTGATTGGAAAGACATCAGAGAATAGTGAAAATCATAACATTTACTAATTGAAGTCTACTGCTGAACTGAAGCCAAGAAATAAACCCTTTGTGTTATGTTATTTCCAATGAAATTTCATTGATAAAAAATGTTTTAGGTCTGTTGCTGTGGTACATAAATATTGGCTAGAGTCTGACCAGCCCTCTACTTTATGTGTGTTCTTTCTGTTGAAGCATATTTTAACTGGTCAGGACTGGTTAGGGATCATGCTAATTCTTAGGTGTAATATCTTGATTTGATCTCAAATGTCATTGACTCAGGTACTACATGTAAGTATCCACTGGCCAGACATCTGACCATGTTTCAATGAATTTTTGAGCTGCACCCACAATGCCTTTTCTGTTCACACTACCTGTAACTCTTTGACACTGTTGCTGCATAAATGCTAGGTTTGTTTTCTGTAACATCAGCTCTTTGGCACTTACCTCTGATACGGCCAGTTTAGGCCACTGTTTTGGGATAAGAAAAGAAAAGAAAAGAAAAATTGTAAATAGACCAGAAATTTTGGTCAGTGTAGTTAGAACTTCAAAGATAATAAAAGGGAAAAAAGTAACATGAAAAGAAAGAGGAGCCCTGGCTTGATGGTTAGTGTAACTGCACCATAACCAAGAATTCCAGGTTCAATTACCCAAGCAGACGACATTGAAAATTCACAAAAAAGGCCATTGGTTGGTATCAGGAAGGGCATCAAGCCAAGAAATTCCTTACTTCCAATTCGAAGTCCCTGTGAAGGGCACTGTCTGAGCCCCAGTTACTGGGGGAAAATGACTTTAAATCCCAAACAAACAAAACAAGTAATATGAAAAGAATACCAAAGGAAGTGATCAGTTTGTCTGTGATACTACAGTGGCAACATACTGTGTGTTCAAGATGTCAAGCATTGACTGTATTTGCGGTTTTATTGCAGTATAATACCCCTGGAAATGCCCCACTGGATATTACACATTGTTCTGGATGATGTCAAGTGAAATAAGAGAACTTTAAATAGCACCTGGCCATTACAGTATATCATATACTATTGCTGCCCTCTGTTGTGGTCTATTTTTGAGGTTTTTTTAGTGAGGCTATGTGCATCGTGGGCCACATTTCAATTTTTTTAAAACCACTATTACATTTTTTTTAAAAATAATTACTTAAAGGGCAGAGTAAGGTTTATTATACAGTTAAAATTAACACACAGATACACCAAAGTGGAACCGTTGTAATAATTATTGCTTAGAAATTAGAGCATTCTTGATTTTTGATCCCAGGAAAACCAGTCAGAATACTAAAGAAACGATGTGTAGCAAACCACCAATTGATTTGACTACTGTTAAGCGGTGTCAAAACTGAAACTCCAGTGCAACCAGAAGCATGGTAAAAAAGATGAATTAAATAAAAGTGATTTAAAAAAGGCTTTTCCGGAATTTGAAACATGAAACCTTCCAAAACGTGCTCAAGGCCTCTCTAGGTTTTTGTCCTAGGTCACTCGACAGTAAACTTAAAATATAAGTTCCCATGACCTAATAGAATCCTAAATATTATAACTAACTCAACTAAAGTATTAACATTAAATAGACTGAATGGAGGGGAGAAATGACATTGTTAAGGAAATTTCTTTTCTTAACCAATTGATCTGTAATCCTTGTCTTTATTATTATTATTCAGTTCTTAAGTTTTTGGTTAAAATGATACTAAGGGTGGAGGATTTGCAATCGTAATGAAGTAGAAAACATAAGCTGCACCGAACTGGTTTCAAGTCATTACCTTTGAGTTTCATTGGCATCTGCTTTAACAACAACTATTTCCCCACCCCTCTTTTGTTCTGGCTCTCACCCAAATCTACTGATATATGACTGAGCTTGTCATAGAATAAATGTCATTGTAAGGGAGTTACATATTATCTTAATGAACTCAGAGAATAAGGAAAGTGAAAGATTAGGATGCAAAATGATTGTGTTAATGATGTGTGTCCCATAAAACAGTTGGTAAAGCAGGTAGTTGTGAAAGCCATAGACTGGTATGACCCAGTTCAATGCAATTTACATTTAACATTTTGAACATAGTATTTGTGCTTACAGAAGTATTCAGTATATATGAGTATATAAGTATACAAGCATTTTTATTCAGAGAAATTTGTAAAAATGGACCTGATTTGAATGGTGGAGTAAGTCATTGACAGCCATAGTTGGAATTAGATCTTTGTATATTTAGCCCCAGTAATTATGAGAGACAAGTATGCTGAACGAAAAGAATGATAATGATATTTCTGGAACTAAAAATAATGCAATAAATCCTATCATCTTTTGTATACGATAAGACTACAACTTTTGTCATGAATGTTGTTTCTTTTCAGCCTTTAAACAACGTACTATGGCCTCTGTGCTACACTTTCACAATTTCCTGTCTCATTTAGGTTGTGAACAGAAAATTCAAGAGTGAAGCGGAACAAGTTCGCCATCACTGCAATCAAGGCAAACTGAATTTATCAAGGGCTTTGGAGAATTTAACTGACAATGAAAGATCCACGTTTTTTGGTCATATTGCAGTGGATGATGATGCCAAAATTCTTTATTGTGTTCCATCTGGCCTCACGTCATCATCTCTTGAAAAAATTCAGCAAACCTTTTCTGGTGTAGCAAAAAGACATCGAAGGGCTGTAGCAGCCCGAGCCAAAAAGACAAACAAAACAGTTCATTCGACGGAAAAGACAAGAGCTGTAAAGACCTTAACTGGGTTGAAACTTGACGAAGTTAAGTATAAGTTGTCAAAATACTTCAAATTTATGTTTGCTGAGGAGCCAATTTCCCGTCTTCTGTTTGTATACAATTCTAAGATAGTGCAACAGGGGCAGAAGAAAGCGCCTTTACGTCGAAATGATTTCTTAGCCGTTAAACAATTCAGGAAATTCTTCACAAACTTTCTCTATTATGTAATAGCCGCGGGAAATTCGCTTTCTGATGAAGACATTCTTCCGCTTGTTACACTCTGTCAACCTTGTATAGTAAATTATGATTTTATAGGAAATATTGAAAATTTTTCTCAGGATTTAGTGAGCAGTATGCGACTCTACCATAGATTTTTGAATCAAGGTAACAAAGATACCAGCAGTAATAATGTTCACCTGCACGCAAAAAGGCTCGTGATGCATGTAAAGATGGGAGTAGACAAAATGAAAGAAGATGTTGCCTTTATCGAGAATTGCCCACCTGCACCAGTCAATGTTATCAAGAAGGTAGCAAAAAAGTATATTAATGACTTTGAGCTCTTTAGCTATAAGTTGCAAGAAACGTGAAAATAATCCTAATTTGGTAATTTTGCAAACAAGTCAACATTATAATTTAAGCTCGATTTTCAGAGTAAATTAACGTAAAAAAAAATCAGAGTTTTGAAAAACGATCTTTGACAACATTTCAAGTATTTTGAAACTACCCATTCTCTGATCCTTACTTAGAAAATACATTTTTTTATTGACAAAGTGTGTGCTCAAGAAGATTTGCTGTAAATTATAAGGAAATTAGTTGACATATATTTCATTATTTTATGAACTGGCTTTCAACCGGTTACTGAATGTAGGATTACTTGCCATCGACAATGAACCGGAAACTGATTTTTGAACTTTGAAATGTGCTTGTTACTTGCTTTGAATTTCGTCAAAAATTGTAGATCATCACGTAAGCAAGATCGTCACTGACATGCTACTTCATTACTTGATCAAATTTTCTATCTTCCAATTATCTTCAGCTTTGTTTTATTGATAAAGATAGAAGGCTGTGGGTTTGATACGGATGAATTACGAGTTATTTTTACAATATTTTTTCGATTCCACGAGGCATTGAGTATCTTAAAACCGACTTTTCTCATGTTTTTGGCCTACCTCAAGCAAGCTCAGTTTGTTTCATAGTCATGCTTGAAGTTTTGAAGAATTCAGTTTCATATAGAATAATCTTTATTGTAACAACTCCACAATTTGTTATATATTAAACACGTACAGTTTTATATTGTTCTGGTGCATATCGTAATTAATAATTTTTTTAAAAAATCCTTTAAAGAACAAATTAAAGATTTTTTTTCGTAATTGCCGTGTGTTTGAGACAGAGTATCATTCTGTTGACGATATTGGCGAATGTACTCGTTAAGTGATTTGGTGTAATTTCTGTCGATTAAAACCTTCCCTTGTATATGTTGTTCTTGTTTTCATGGAATCCAAAACACTATGGCAGAAAGGTCGTAGTCAGTTGAAGTTTTCTTCGCTAAACTGACTTCAGCGTTACTGATAATGACTGCGGAATAACTGCGGTACTAAACAAAAGTTGTGAAATAACCTCTTTGCACTTTTGGTCTGAAAAAACCTACTATGATGGAACGGCACTAATAGTTATATGGCCCCATCTTACTCTACCCTTTTATCACTCTTCTGGCGCTAAGGTGGTAATTATTGGAAAACATGGGGTTTCCATCTTTGAATGAATGTAGAATAAAATATAAGCAAAGTATATGCACTGTCCGCTCATTTGTTTTAAACAGTGCTACAGATAAAACAAGAAACTTTATATACACAAGCCTTCTTTCGGTGCTTGAGGTGAAGAATTGTAAAAATCAAGGTGTCAGTATGGTATGGGTAGGAGAAAAAGCCTGAATATTATAGTTATGTTGATATTGGGAAGGGAAATAACGTTAAGTTTGAATCAATAATTTGATGAAAATTGTAGAGATAAAATTGCTTTGTTAAGAAATTTGGTTTTAAAGCTTGGAGAAAGTTAATGCTCCCCAATTTTAATTGCTGCATTTATTTAAATATCTTTTTAATTTTAATAGCTCCAGGGTGAAATCGATATTTTGCTATTTGTAGCAAAACGCTTTTCATTTTCTACATAAGCCCATAATTTTTTTTGAATGGGTCTGATTACATTACATTAAAAATTACAGTACATTGAAAATTACAAGAAAAATCTGTCATTGACAAATCTCTCTAGTTGAAAACAGGCTATACAATCTTTAACTTATTTATATATACTTGTTTATTTTCTCTGTTGAGCCTAGTTTCAGTTAACTTTTTAATACATCATAGACACTTTTTAAAAGAAATATCTAGGCAGTAGTTATATTCTTGTAGTCTGTTCAAATAGTAATACAGTGTATACTCAAGTTGTTGTAATTAATGTAAGAGTAAAGTATTTATGTTTATAGTATTGGTTAAGAAACAACTTGAAACAGCAACACGCACACAACCGATTTCTGTTGAAACTGGTGAAATAGTAGACAGCAACCGTTGCAGTGAGCTGATAGGCTATGGCCGCTTTTCTATATTACTTTGGTAATTTCCCCGAGCAGCTCATTTTAGGTTTATTTGACAGTTGATTCAGCAAACCAACTGAGAACTGAAATGTTATTGTTAGTGTAACGTCATTCACTAAACAAACGAAATTTGTTTACTTCAGCAATAGTGTGAAATATTTCGGTAGCGCCTTTCTGGGATGAGACAAAATAGAGTGTAAGAAAGACTCCTAACATGGAGGAGCCATTGCTTGATGGTTACCGCAGCTGTACCGTAACCAAGAGGTTCCAGGTTCGATTTCCTGAACGGGAGAAAAACTTTGGAACTTGACAAGATAAAAAGCCATTGGTTATCGTCATGAAGCGAAAAAAACTTTTCTTATTTTTTCACCTTTTAACAAGGCTTTTTAGAGAGTGAACTGTAGAACTCCAGACAAACAAAAGTGACATGACAGCATATATTTCAGTTCATTTTTTATTTTGAATTTTACTCTATGCTCTGCGTATATATTTTGTTTTAATGTCGTTTCCCCCAGTACTTTGGGCTAAGCCGGATGCCGTTCCTGACGCCAACCCATGGCTTTTTATTTTGTGAAGTTCTGAATTCTTTTCGCCTGCTCGGGGAGTCGAAACCGAAACCTCTTGATTACGGTGCAACTGCACTCACCATTAAGCCATGGCTCCTCGCTCTGCATATGTATAGTATAAATAACCAAAAATGTATTAACCAATACTTCAGAATGGTTATTACTACTCTACTGACAAAGAAATCAATACAATAAGAAAATGACAAACAGTACAGCGAAAGAAAAATTTATAATTGTACATGAAAGGGAACTCAGTTGTTAAAATCTAACCGAGGACAAAGCACTCTTAGCCTATTTTTGTTTAATTTGCTTAAAGCGTAGAACTTCCTTGGCCTCTTTAAATCAACTATCGGTAAAGAGGGTCTGAGGTCTAAAGTCTTTATTAATTTGAAGAAATCATCATTGTCAACTCTGGAAGTTTTATAGAAGAATAAAATTATATATCTTTTAAACAAATATTTTGGAAGGTTAAATTTGTAATTTTACTGGTATATCATTCCACATTTCTGACAACCTTTGCTTTTTAGTTTAAATATTGGCTTAAGGGATGAGGCAAATGTTTGTCCCCAGACAGAGGTGGGTTGTAAAACATAGATACATATCGTTGTATAAAGGTTCTGTTTTTAAAAGAAATGCAGGATGCCCTTGCGTGTTAGTTTTTTTTAAGTCACTAGGGTAGTACTTGCAGCTTAGTTTTTCGTCCAGGAGAAGGGCTAGTAACTTAACATATGTAGCTATGGCAACTAACTGTTTTTTTGCCAATTTTAATTATGGTGCCTGTAGGTAATGTTGAGGGAGAAAAGTGGAAGATGGTATGATTAGTTTTACAAATATTAAGTGAGATTTTATTGGCATCAAGCCAGCTTTTTACAAATTTGAACTTATTGTTAACATTTTTAGAAGGGGTGCCAGTATCATAGTTTGTAATGTTGTTATCTGCAAAGAAATGAACTTCAACTTTCTTGACGTATTAGTTAATATAATTAATTAATTAATTTTAATTAAAATTAATAATTAATAAGAATAAGGAAAAAAGAGGTCCAAGGGCTGACCCCCAAGGTACAGCACTTGTATTGTAATTTGCATTTAATCGCAATTATAACCAATACCTGTAACGTATTTGGTTCTATCTAATGGATTGAATTCAAATCACCCATGAGGATTTCTTCTGATACTGTAATAGATTAGAATGCAAGATATTTTGATTGATAGTGTCCTAAACTTTGGAAAACATGGTATTTGTAAATAGTATTGATCTTTAATTGAGCCGGGTTTTCCCACAACTACTGAAAGGAGTTGGTTAACGATAGAATTTTTTAGAAAATATGATTTTTCTTGCTTGCGTTTAATTCAATATTATTTACCCTAATTTATAATGTACACGTTATTCTTTGTACGTAATGTCCCCTGAAAAGGGCAATCGGAATCAGTTAACGTCAATTTTCAACTTTTAACCTTTTCGGCATCAATTGGCATCTTTTCATGAAATCGGCATCAGTCACCATCTGTTTAGTTTTCATCTAATAAAGTCGTTACAACAAGGAATGTTCAGCACAGCCAAATTTGTTTGAGTTTGAGACGAGATGGTTTTTTTTGGGGGGGGGGGGGTTCCATTAATATTTTTGAATAGTTATTGATTACTTTCACCAGAAAAATATGCCTTCGATCCTCCAGTACATAGGGGTGTCGAATGTTTGATATCTGCTGTTCTCACTATTTCCCTCAGTTTTAATTACTACGGATTTCGCTATATGAATTGTTCATTCGTTGCTACCTGTTTCTGATCAAGATTGTATTGTATCTGGAGAAAAAAGTTGGGTCTTTATAACTCTCTTACCTAGTGCTATCGACAACGCAAATAATAACGATATAAGTAAATTGTTTAGTTTTTGATCATCCAACGTCATCTGTGACTGAGCACAACTCTATTTGTGTACTTTCCTTTATCTCAAGAGAGAGAATGTCAAGCAACCAATTATGTGCTTTCATTTTAGTGGACCTATCACAGAGTACTGTTGTCACGTCATGGTATTCTCCAGGAGTCCGGGGATCCAAAATTATGATACAACACTTCTCTTCACAAAACACATTTTGTAAACAAGATAAGTGAAATACTGCACGTTTTGAAGGGTCGTAGCGCCCACTTGTAGGACTTATGTTTAATAAGTTGCCAGTGCTGATAAGTTTAGATGCCTCAAATAAAGGAAGAGATGATCAAACCTTTTGCACTTGCAATTACCTTTTTCAAAATGACTGTATATACCTTTGGAATACCATAAAAGAATACCACTTTACCCATGGAGAAGGGGTGTCGGATATACCATCCATTCACCACCTACTTTTGGTATTTGGTGGGGAATACCCACAGCAGCGTCACCTTCCAGTCACTCAGTGCATGTGACTCTTTGACTTGTATTGTTGTCTATGCAATGAACTGATCCCGGAAGTTCTAGGAAGTTGTATAATTTTACATTAGCAAATTTATGTTGAGTTCCATTAGTATGATTGGTAACTTAATGTCATATGATTCTGACATGGTATCACATGTGTACGTAAAAACCTGGAATATTTTCCGATTGTGAATATTGAGAAAATCGAGTAAATGAAAATGGATTAAGAAAACTGTGTTTAATTTATTGTGGAGTAGCCTGTAAATCATATCAAAACGAATCAGTGGAGTGAGGGTTCAATATTCCTCATAGCATTAATGTTTGTACTTATTTTTGATTAGTAAGCAGATTCATTTAGAATACATTGTTAGCTGACTTCATCAGTGTTATTTAACTTAATCCTTTAGCAATCAAAGATTTCCTTTGGTTGTAATAAGTTCCTCAGAAGATCTTTAACCCGCATCTTTCATTTGCCAATTTTGAGGACTTCATCTCTTTGTTATCACTAGGGCAATTTAAAAGTTGCATTTATTTTTTTAAAAGTTGCATTTATTTTTCGAAAAGTTGCAAAAAGTTGCATTTATTTTCTCAAAAGTTGCACTAATAAGTTGCACTAAAAATAGTTTGATGTTTAGGTGAAATTAAATGAGGTATAGATATCTGTAACTCTTCCTCATGGTATATGTGTCTTTTTACGTTTTTCGCTTTCGACTGATCGTACTAATCTAAATTCTGGATTCTGACTCTTCATTTGAGACGAAATTTACTGGAAAACATATTATACTTCAACATCCCCTGTATGAGATGTAAAAGTTAATTAAACACTTGAAACGATTCTCATAACAAGCAAAGATCATAATCGCATATTAAAGTAATCTACATAAACGACATGTGCTAGTAGTCATTGCAGTGTACGGATTGCATGGAGCCATGAAATTTGGGTAAGGATATATCAACAATAATTTCTAAAACTTTACATAAGTATCTGCATAGCCGTTGACCCTAATAAAAACTTTAGAAAAATGATATGACTGGAGTCCAACATGATTGTAAAGTTACAATGAAACAGAGAATAAACAGAGTCTGATTCACTTCCGGGAATTGAATAGCATAAAAAAGTATTTCTCTATATTCTCCGGTTTGAAATTCCTGTCTTTGCAGAGCATTTTTTTCAGCATAGAAAAGCTTCTTTCCACGCTCACCGATGTTGCCTGGTTCTGCTGAAGCGCTGCATACAGGGATGGAGAAATGTCTGTCCGCTTTAAGTTCATAATGCTATACAGGTCTTCGTTGGCATTCAGACGTTTATCAAGGTATGACTTGATACCAGCGGCGTCTTGTCCCAAAGACAAACTCGGAAGATCTCGATGTGCATCTGCAATAGTGTAGGTTGCAGCCTCACATTTTTCGAGGAGAAGTACGAGAGATTCATAATCTCGTTTCACAGCGAGTAATTCTGAACTTAAGCCAGGTGCAGACACAGCGGCCTGGGCTCTGCTAACCAGAAGTCCTTCTCCTTCGTAAGCTTGCACGATCTCACGAACGGCAGGCAGATGCTGTGCATAATAGAAGGCTGATTTTAACCACGTAGCCCAGCGTGTTAGTACGGGTTCTGGTGGATAACCGATTTCAGAGTACATCTCCTTGCGATCTTTGTTCTTAATCACAGATGCTTTTACGGCGGCAATCAGTGCATCAACTTTGGTGAATTTATGCCTAACGCGCTCAGCGCAGTTGTGAAGCAAGTGTGCCACACATGTCACATGAAATAGGCGTGGGTAGAGGTTCTTCAAAACTTTACCAGCGGCTGTCATGTACCTGGCAGCATCACTTAACAGAAGCACAAAGCGATTTCGATCTCCGCCCAGAATCTTCATTACGTCATCGACTGTGTGTACTATAGTTTGCTGGTTCATTGATGAGTGCCAGGTCTGAAAAATTAAGAAAAGGTATGATCAATCTCACACCCAATTTAAAGACATAGGTAAAACAGTTGGTGGAAAACATAGTATGTATTTCCTTTACTCTTACCCGGTTCACGTTGAATTGCTTGCACTAGTATTGCTGCTTAAACTATCAATGTGAAGGTGTCCATTACCAATCCATATTTTTTTAATTTTACAGTAAATAATACATTTTCTGCTGTAAAGCACGATACAATACTTCCAAAGTGTTATTTAATCGAGTTGTTGAACATGGTGACAACGAAAATAAAGTAGCCTACCGGAACAATAGCTGCCTAATATTCCGTTTGTAAGTAGCGGTATTTGAAAGCTTACCTTGCATGATATGAGGTAGACTTTAGTTGGGTGGTTGACATCTCCTACCAGTGTGTTTACAATTTTTCTCCCAGAAATGTCTGCCTCATCTACAATCATGAACAGATCTTTTTCGACAAGCGATTCTTTCAATCGTTCTACCTCCGTGTCCACCATTGACAAAACTTTTGCNTTGGTGGCATGTGTTTCTTGCAGTAGAATAACGGACATTGAATTGTCCATGGCGATTTTTTGAATGACTTCACATTTTGGTCGTGTAAGGCCTTCTACATTTAATTGAAGGATAGCTGGACCAGATGGTTCATGTATCTTTGACATGTCGTTAGATTGTCTAGTTTGTCTCTGTTGTTGCGAATAACGTAAGCACATTGCTATATGTGTACATTGTTAATGTGACTTTCTGTAAAACTGATATATATGGTACATGTCAATATAACCACTGTACGCGCAAAACAATACACTGAATATATGGGAGTGTATACTACTACCCAATTTAGCCAACTGTACATATACGACTTTGTGACTTGTTTTTTTACTTTGTTCCAACTGCATCTTTTGCATAACAGTTTTCATAAGGGGCTATCCATCAAGTACGTATACAATAAAGCCTTTAACTTTGACCTTCTCCTTCACAATACGCACCAATACGTTTTTATGGCTTTCCCAGTCGCGTATGGTCGGACTTTTAGTTTGTGTACTCCCCTACCCTTGGGGCCATTCAAAACTGACGTGGCTCCAAGGATTTTTCAAATTGAAACGATTCGTGACACTGAGAATTGCCTGGCGATCGCGAAATTGGAAACCTTTTTCCCCATCATACTGATGATAAGTAATTTTCATATCCTTTCTCTCAGGTCGTAAAATCCATATCACATTAAATGGGATTACATCTGATGTATATTCCATTAAAACTGCCGTACCTCAATGTTTTATACTTGGTCCAACTCTCTTCTTTGTTTACATCAATGATCACTCTGGTAATTTGCTTAAGTTTACTCTGTACTCTGGGATTGACCACAAGGCGACTCGGCAGGAATTAGTCAAACTTAAGGAAGCTTACGAATTTGACCATCAGTGTGTCAGACAATGGGAAAGCAAGTGGCTGTTTACTTTCAATGCAGCCAAAACATAACTTGTGTAATTCAATAGACGGCTGAGCCCTTATCTCCTTCCAATATTCTTGGAATATCATTCTGATCTTAACACTGGTGGGGTTGCCTCGCCTCTTGAGGAATGTTCATCAATGAGGGTAGTAGCTTGTTATATTATATATATATATATATATATATATATATATAAATTAATATAAACTGCCATCAGTCCTAGCATGGAGTACTGTTGTCTCATCCTAACAGGTGCTCCTCCATTTCATCTTGGTGTTTATGAGCAAATTCACAGGCGTGTTGAACTTGTGAGGTCTAAATGTTGCTGCTGGTCTTCAACCTTTGTCTCGTCAACGAAATGAGGGTTGTTGTCTTTTTTATAAGTATTATCATTTGAAGTACTCCGATGAGCTTTCTTCGTTGGCGTCACCAGCTTTGTGTTCTGCATCTCACGTGACTCGTTTCTCTCAAGGCTTCGTCCTGGTGTAGTTGCATTTCATTATAATAAATCTTGCTTTGATTATTTTTTATTTTGTCAGTCTGCGTTTGCATAACACTTAAGGTTCGGAGTTCTTTCCTACGTTTAATGACAAATGTTTTAAATTGTTATGGTTAACTCATACCTTGCTTCAGCCCACTTTTAATTTTTTATTGCACTGTCATGTTTTCGCAGTAGCATACACTTAGTGGCATTCTGCCTCGTGTGGTTCTTAACCATTTAAAAAATGTGTCTCTTTGATCGTAGCTCGTAGAACCCTTGGCTGTTCTGCCCAAAACTTTTGAGTGCATATTTTATATGTTCTGGGATTATTACCTCTGGTTACTTTGCAGTTACGGAGAAATGGATAAAGTAAATGTTTGTTGTATTATACAGTAATTATCGCAATTACAAACACAATTAGTACCCTTTGAAAAAAACTAAATTGGAAACAATCAAAAGGATAAATGTTTTAATTATCGTGAATAAGAGTTTTGTCTTCTTAATAAAGTTAATGCCGTTTTCACCATTTAAATTTTTAAAAAACAGCTCGTTAGACTGCATGCGTACTCACCAATTTGAATACACCCCCCAGTGTACGCAGCTGTACCCTTTTAAGATATCCTTCCACTTAAGATGTACGTACTTTATGAATGGCTCCTAGTATTGCTAGCTAAAAGTAATGACGTATTCTAAGCTAATGCTGGAATCAACGGTAAAACAAGGCTTCGAAGCTAAAGCCTCCCTTAAACAAGCAGTGACAGACCTGGTCATAGTATTCACCTCGGCAAGCAACCCATTGGAAAAAGCCAACAAAGCGGAGAAGCGAGTTTTCATTGGTAAACACGTGGGAAGCGTTGAAGAAATTCTCGAGGCTAACCAACTGCGTCTGAATGCTTAGGCTTCGTGTGTTTCGTCTTTGGATTTTATCAGGTATCGTGTGCTCAGGCTGCTGTTACTCATGTGTATGTGTTCTATGTAACCTTGGTGATTGTTTGGAAATATCGGCGACATGTTGAGGTTAAATTGAATGCAGATCTTTATTATGAAGTGGTGGTTACTAAAAGCCATACGCACTACACATTAATACAAGAAATTGAGATCTCAAAAGGCCAAAACGTTTGGAAGAAATTTCTCGTGAAAATATATTCAAATGTAACCTGCGATCTTAATTTACAACAAGAAAGTTTTTATTTTGAGCACAATAGACTTGCTTAAATTTGAAAATACGTGCTGTTGAGGGCGAAAGTGTTTTTTTGTTTATATTATGGTATTTTAACGCAATTCATTTCCAGTCATTATTTATTATTGTTTTCCTTTTCCCTTTAAACCTGGTTTCTTGAATTACCTTTGGATTTTAAAAGATTGTTTTAAAGGTTTTGAGGATAAGGCAGAAATATGGGAACCCATAATTATCTTGTCTTTGTGTTGCATCTGATATTTAAGCGATTCATTTTTTTGTCTGCAATTGGAATATTTTTTTCATATATTTGAGAACACTACTGAAACTTTGAAAGTTAGAGCCCTTCCTGGTCCGTCAAGTGCACAACGAGCGCGGAATTTGTTACCTGGAATGGATTTATCACGAGAATAGGAATATAAAATTTACTCGTTCGTGTAAACAGTTGTTTTTTAAGATTAACCCTAGAAATAGAGAAAATTCAGTAGTCGTGATGACCACTAACTGCCAACGCAAACCCTTTAAACACGCTTGAAATCGTTTTGCTCCCATCTAAAGTACATTTTTCTGTTTATCACAAGCTGCGGCTCATTATCTTTGGTAATTGAAGTGTTGTGTTGTTCGATAAAAGATATCCTTGGAGTGGGAACTAACAAAACTGTGTTATTTGGTCGATAGTTTACAGAAAATAGATGTAGGAGCTTTATCATATCCTAAGTCGTATGCTTTTGCTTAGCTAAGTTCGAGACAACTACTAGAAGAAAATTGGTACAGCTCTTGATATTCGGACAGTGCAGATCCATGTGATGAGAGGGATCGAGTTGTTTTGAAGCCATGCTTATCTTGTGCTCGTTGTATTTTTCTAGTGATGGAAGCCGTACGTCTGGAAGGATGTAAGATAAAATGTTCATTTAATTGCTCTGCTGTCAGGAATACAAAGTTTCTTTATTTTAACAGTCGAAGGGTGATCTTATGTGTACCGGTATTCCTCTATTTTGTGACTGGTGCAATCTGTTTTGACAGCCCTCGTGCTCCTTTTCCCTTTGACCCAAGGGTCGATTCGACGTAGTTTGTAAGCAAAATTGTGTCTTCTTTGTGGACCTCCCTCCACTTGATCCTCACCCGCTCCTTTTGCTCATTGCAACCATAAGGTGAGAGTTTTTCCTCGGTTAAAATCGTTGCAACACGATTCTTGAGGAGGTTTAAAACTGTAAGGAAAGAACTCGTAAGTAAATGATAAGCCAAAATATTGGACCTTCATCTTCTTGGCTTACCATTTAAGAAAAGCTTTTATCACCATTCAAGCCTGAAGTTCTTGCTTCTCCCAGATAAAAATTCTTTGTACAGCGTTTTGCAGCTAATTTTACTCATTGATAGTGGCCAAAACGTACCTGACATCCTGTACCTGATAGTGGCATTAACATACCTTGTTTCCTAAATCTACAATGCAATGCTTCAAAATTGAATACATCCATCATTTGGATGTATTCAATCTTCTTGCAGCCAAATCAGAACAATTTTCATTCAAAACAAGATGTATTCAGGCACTGAGTCACGTTCGAAAAACCCGAAAAGGCTTACAAGCGATTGACCTTTAAAATCTTTCGATTCACCTCATCGTAGGAAAATGAAAGAGATCATCATAAAGGAAAATATAAGAGATAGTGTCATGATGACGTACAACAATACGAAATTATTGGTTTGGTCTCCCCATGGTAACATCGGCTTCTTGAAAATCTAATCAAGTGTGTTGCATGGAGAAAAACTTGCCCCTCTTGCTCATTATTACTGTTGCATATAAAAAAGAGGACTTGATTTTACCTTGGAACTAAAGGAAAGAGAAACAAGCAAAAAGATCACAAATGCTGGTTGTGCTAATGGTATTCCATTACAGACAGAAGTAAGGTACCGAAAAATGTGTCTTGCTTCAAAATATTTTTCAATGATATGGGTTCAAATAAAACAAAAAGAAATTCAAAAATCATGAAATTTCGAACCACAAAGGCGTTACCAAAACTCGAAATGAACAGCCAATAAGAAAAGTTAAAAGCTTCGCTTACCTCGCAGATCAAATCTCATCTAAGGACAAAGACATGAACGTCTGCATAGCCAGCGCTTGGAGTGAGATGGACGGCGTCGAGACAATTTGGAGATCGTCACTCCCATATTGGTTGAAAATATAGGTTGAATTTTTTTAGTAATATGGTAGAATCTGCACTACCCTGTGGCTTTACAACTGGGGGGAATAATTTCATATGCAACAGCTTTTTTATATAGTATAAAATTTCGAAGAAACCTCTAGAATAGTGCATGTTCATCGATCCTTTATTTAGCTCTACTTTTCAAGTAGACTTAAAAATATATCTTCTATGACTGTCATGACAGAATACAATCCAGAAAAGTGTACTTGCCAGCATGTACACTTTTCTGGATGTTAATTCGGATCTTGCTAGTTAATCTTTTCCCCAAACCTAAGTTTTCTGTTTCTTTACGTTCAAAAATAGCACGTATCAGGTCTTTCTTTACACAGTGTGGCTTTTTTTTGTAAAGAAGAATGATGTTTATGTTCTTTTTTGTCTCTTGTTAAAATAATAGTTATATTCTAAAGAATTCTCCAAAACAATTTATTAACAACACAAATGTAAAACCTGCATTAAATTGAATTGGCAAAAGTCTCACAATTTTTCGACGTTTAATGAAATTTCTTTCAAGTGCGATTTGCAAATTTTAGGTTTATTCTAAAAACATTTTCCACAAAGGCACATCATTCTTTAAAAATAGGGTCTGAAGAAAAAAAATGGGAAGGAATTTGTGGAAATGGGAAGGAATTTGTGGAAACTTCAAATCGTTGTGAAAAAAATAAAATCTGTGGGCCCTGAAATAAGTTAAAAGTCATCGAATTAATTAAAAATGTCTCAGTTAATAAAGAAGTTCAAAAAGTTTACAGTAGATAGTAAACAAATTTGAGAATAGATATACCGTAAAATGGAAATAAATGCTAAGGTTAACAAGGGAAAATAACTTTAAAAATTACTCGATTACACTGGAAGAAAGCCTTAAAATGATAAAGCATTACAAAGAGTTATAAAATGGATTACTTTTGAAAAAGCAGGGTGTTGATTAGTCGAAAACTGACCACATTAAAGTAATCAAAATTCTCTCAAGTGAAAAAAGGTGTAAGAAAGAAAAGCGTTTCACTTTAAAACTTCACTTGTTTTGCTGTATGAATTAATGGTACAAAATAGGTGGTCGCAAGACAGAGTGGTAACAATACTTTTAAGGATGGTAGATAAACTGCTTGCTTACGACCTGTTTGTTGGATTTGCAGAAAAGAAATTGTACTTAACTGAATAACATTATTGTAATGGACGAAACTGTTATTTGACAAGATATAGTAAGTTACACTGTCGTCCCATCACCTAGAAACCACTGTCATCATAAACACGTGGACATGAAAATGGCGAGTTACTGTTGCATTAGCTTCCAAATCTGACGGGAAGAAGCTAAACCCGGGAGTTATTTCCTCAGGGTATAGACGTAAAGTTCAAAGTTTGAATAAGAACAATTTTAGCAATAGTTAATTTGTTACTTTCAGGCAGAATGGTTGAATCCATTAAAACTACTTCAGATTGGGTTTCAAAGAGTTTTTAAAGCATTTACATTTGAGGAAAGTGAAGGTCGTGTGCCATCTTGCTAAGATAAGCTAACAAACACTGCTAAAGACGTTTTGTCAAATGAAACTATCGACCTGCAAATGAGCAATTTTTCAAGTATCTTTTTCCATTTCTGAAGCAGTTTCTTTCCTTTTTCCTTTCCTTGTTCCATTAATGATTTTCCATATAGGTCCATAATGTTGGTTGTTTCCTGCTACTTGGATGTCATCAATTTGTTTTTGTAAATAGTTTTGTTTGTCGTTACCTTATGTCTTTGCTAGTTCTTCTGTTACAGTAATGTACTTCAAAACATTATGCCCATCCTCACATATTGGAGTGACACCTGGACCATCTCAAAGGCAATGCAGTCTCGACTAGAAGCAGCAGAAATGTGGTTCTACAGGCGAATGCTGAGAATATCTTATGTTGAACATGTCACTAACGAGGAAGTACTCGAAAGAGCAAACACAAAGCGTAGCTTAATCAAGAATATAAGAAAAAGCCTAATGCAGTTTCTTGGCCACTTGGTAAGAAAAGGGGGCATAGAGAACCTTGTGCTCACTGGAGCTATCAATAGGAAGAAAGGTCGAGGTCAACAAGGGACAACGCTCCTGGGTAACATGAGCCAGTGGACTAACATGAACGCTGTGGAACTTCTTCACTGTGCAAGGGACCGAAAGCTGTGGCAGAGCCTGACCCCCGACGTCTACTCAAGACATGGCACCTGACGACGATGACGACGACTTCAAAATATTCCTCATATTGATATTTCTATTCCTTACCTTTGCAACCGGTTTCAGTGTCTCTCGGTTTTCAGCGAATAAAATCATTATCCCATGTAACTTTATGTTTATGTTTAGGTCTCAGTGGTATGCTTGCTTAACCGTTTTCTTCGCAAGCAGTACCAACTGCTGCAGGTATATCGCTTGGAATATTACATGAATCCACATTTTATACATTCTCAAAACGATTGTGTAATGCAGAATTGATCTTTCAATTTCGTGTTGGTAAACTACGGTCTGCTTTGCGATGATTTATTTGACGTCTTGTTTTCGTAAACAATATGGTGATTGGAAGACACGTCTTCAAATATATTAAAACCTGTTTATCCGGATTTTGTTTACGAGGATGAAGTCAATTTGTGCTTTGGCCTCATTTGAATTAACTGGAATCCAAGCTTTCCTTTGCTATAAAATTTAGTAAACTTTTTATTCCGGGCACCGACGAGCAGGGTGCCCAAGGGCATTCTTGCAGGAAATGGTTTTATTTTTGTTTGCAAAATTTTAAAACTAATTGGGACTTTTAAGCAGCTCTTAAAACTTCGCAGAGTAGATGATCCTGAACTAGGAAGAATACTTACAAAAATTGTCGCATTCCAAATGAACCTTTTTCAAATAATGCCACACGATAATATCACAGAATTAGTAACTGAAACACGACAAAATTTTATTCATTTTTGTATGAGGAATACATGACAGTTCGATAAGAAAATACCTTACGTTTTGTACTGACAAGGCAAACAGCAAGCTTGACGACTATTAGGAAACTCGAGAGTTTTGCAATACCCCTAATGTTGGGTCAGACAGTTTTATCTTCTCTAAGAGAAGTCGTCACCAAACTGCAATGTGATCATTAGATTTTTATCGAGGTTAATGCTACGCTGGAGCAAGCAATATACGAGAGTTTAAATTTGGTGTAGCAAAACAGATATGCGACATACAGCCGAAAACTCATGGAACCCATTGTCACACACTCGTCAAACGGTATGGATATAGCATGAGAAATTGTTGGTTTAGTTAAAACTCTTTGGGATATCAAAGAAATATAGAACAAAATGGTGAGGACTATGACAAGAAAGCAGACTTGTCAGAACTTGATGTAACAAGGTGGATTGTACGGAACCTCTGTTTTCAGAGAACGTTAGACAGTTGCGACAGCTTGCTTATGCTATGGAGAGAGTCTCCTTGGAAAGTAAATTACAATTTGACTGTAAAACTTAGATAAAACGTTTTCCACTTCTTTGGTCTCAACATTGACCAAAATTTATTTTGCCATACCAATAATCTGTGGAAAAGTTTTCAAATGTCGAAAATGCCTGCAGTATTTAGCAAAAAAGAAAATTAAGAAAATACTCCAGAACATATGGAATGAGCGCTAATTGGAGCTTTTTTAAAATGCGTTGTTGAAAAGAGTAAAAAAGCACGAGTTCATTAAAAAGTCACCTCTCGCAAAAAGAGGCACAGATAAACCAACGTTCCAAGAAAACACCAAAGATGAATTCAGAGAAATATATTTTGAGGCTATTAGTGTAACAGTATACTGGATAGATCTACAATTCAGTCAACCAAGTTTTAAAGCATTGGAACAGCTCGCATCTCGAGTGCTGAGGGCATTGGTATCCAATGATATTGCAGATGAATTCTATTCTTCAAACTGCACTGTGACGGTGATGTAAATGTATTTATGTTATTGTCTCAACTTGGATATTAAAAAAAGATATCAATAACATTGTATGTTTTGGTGATGTTTTGTAGAAAGT
This sequence comes from Morbakka virulenta, assembly GCA_003991215.1. Taxonomy (NCBI): domain Eukaryota; kingdom Metazoa; phylum Cnidaria; class Cubozoa; order Carybdeida; family Carukiidae; genus Morbakka; species Morbakka virulenta. The sequence continues at coordinate 803,609 of RDPX01000147.1, forward strand.
GGTTATCACTTGCAGAAAGCACGCTTATAACTCATAAAGAACGTTGTAACTACTTGTAGGCTATTTCGTATTAACCTGACTACAAGTGCCACGGGTGAACTTTCTTTTTCTATGACAAGGCGCCTCAACAAATAGCTCTAATTGAATAAAACACAAGAACATTTCAACAGTCTTGCAGTTCTTAATTGACACAAAGCTCAAACTGACCGAATACTAATGATAATCGTTGTGAATACATTCATTAATAATGAGAACAGAGGCCGCAATTTCAAAAAGTTTCCTGATTCCGATTTATCTATGTCTCAGTTGTAGTATAAGATAACAAATATAACTCAGATAGCTACCTTCCATATTTAAACTTGACAACCAATATTTTAACATTTTTTCCATAAATGATGGATAGTGAGTGGTTTATCAACCACCTCTTCGGGAGAATGTAGCATGTTTAATTCGATGGTCATCTATCACGTCGACAACCAGTGTTTTCTGGTGCACCTCAGGGATCCCTGCTTGCTCCACTTCTATTCTTGATACATTTCAATGGGATCTACCTATGTGTCAGGAACTCTAAAATCTTAACATACGCATACGACACAGAGACATTTGTTTCATCGAAACAAAAAGATCAGATTGAACTGTATCTTAATGAAGATCTCTCGTACGTATCCAGCTGGCTAAACCAAAATCAATTAACACCAAATGTCAAAAAAGGAAAAATTGAATGCATGCTGTTTGTAACACCTCAAAAGCTGAAAAACAACAACCTCAACATATCGTTCCACAACAAAAATGTTACTGAAACCACAGAATACAAATATTTGGGCATTGTCCTGTGTCTGACACTGTTATTGATCAACCACTTCGAGAAATGCTACAAAAAGGAATCTAATCGATTGAGAATTCTATCAATAGTTCGACTTCTCACTGTTAAGCCTGCAGTAACATTATATTTATCCTTGGTTGTAGCGATCCTGACGCACTGTCCCCCTGTTTGTTTCTTGTTCACGGACATCTAAAGATATAAACTAGGTTCAATAGATGAGAGAGGGTCTACTCCTTTGAGATGCCCCTGTGACAGTAAGACTAACTTACTTTTGACTGCTGTCTACCAAAATAATATATTTCATAAGAAGGATATTCCAGAGATTAATTTTAATAAATAAATGAAGCTAAAACGACCTAGTTTAACTCAGAAAAATATTGCTGTGTCAGCATTTGTCTAAGCAACTTTTCAAAAAGACAGAGACACAGTGAAAGAGTTGGTATTCAATATGATAATAAAACACTTTTTACGCAAAAAAAATTTCAAACCAAAAAATTTCTGATTTTCTCTTTAAAAGAGTTGTAATTTACAATTTTTCTTATTTCAAGGGTAAGATCGTTGTAAAGTTAATTTCTTGAATGCTTAAAAGGACATTTTGGTATTTGTAATCTTATTTTTGGTATCTTCATGAGGTTTCCGCCGTATTTAGTGTTTCTTGGGGGTTTATTGAAAATAAAGAATTCGTCAAAGATAGAGCACATGTCATTATTTAGGCATTTCCTGATCAAACAACATGCTCTCTCTTGATAGCTTCAGTCAGAGAAGGCACTTCTTGACCAGTTGCGGCATTCCCTTCACGTTCTAATGACGTCAGCATCTGTTTCTGTGTTGTTGTGAAAGATGAATCGAACCCGGAACTCTTGGTTATTGTGCAGTTGCACTAACTATTAAGCCTCGGCTCCTTAAGGTCATCAAGATATAAAAGAACAAAAAAATTCCGAGAATTGTCCTTTTTTGAACCCTAAAGAAGAGATTGTTTCCGTAACAAATGCAGTGGTTAGGTTGATATAAATTGCTCCTGCTAATTTTCCGTCATCAATAGAGCTTCGGATGTTAACAAATAACAGTTGATGCTAATTTTGTAAACCACTATTGGCGATATCCGAATTGGAATTCGGTTAGCGGCTTATTTTCTTCAAGGAAAGTAAAAAGTTGCGAATGAGCTGCTTTTTTAAATACTTTTAGAAAAAATGGAAAAAGGCTGAGATAGGTTTGAAGTACACAGATTTACATTCATTGCCTCTCTTGTGCACTGCTATGATCTTGGTATTTTCACAGATGGTAGAAAAAACTCCAATTTGGAGGAAGATTCTGCAATTTCTATCTTCGACTGTAAGTCTGACTATTAACCTGCAAAATATTTTCTCTGGTATGACCGCTTGATAAACTTCCAAAATGTCAAGTGAGTATAGTATCATTTAGACACCAATCATTTGTTGGATAAACTATTCGAAAACATTCTTCATTTAGAAAATTCTACTTGTGGTAAGATTCGACGAGAGACAGAGATTATATTCCCGGATAAAATATTTACGGGGAATACATTTTTGTTGTGAGAAATAACTACTTAAGGCCTTACAGAGACAGAAAAAGAGTACGAACTATTTGACGTAGATTCATAGGAGAAACCTGGGAAGCTCTCAGAGGTTAAGAAACTAAGAGCAGGAGAGATTTTTACCACCATCATCAAAAGAGATGAAAACAAACAAGAATTATTTTATGAGGAAATATGTAGGGTTATTAGAAAGCTTGCATAATCAGTAGAAATCTTCAAGCAAAAATAATAGACTGGCTTAAAAGTTTGCTTAAAATAAAGGTTTTGGATTCACAAAATCCAAAACTAAATGTTTTAGCAATGTCAAAATTCGCATAGAAAAAACAATTATTAGAACGTACAACAAAGAAACTAGCAAAGTTTCACAAATTGAGACTGAAATATAAAGTGATGTATTTTTATAAAGAAAGAAGCGTTTAAAAAACGACTGAGTAAACCAAACGAGTTTAGAACCGCACTTAATTATCAAGTTAAGGGGTAGGGGAAATGGCTGGAGCCAATGGTAACTACTAACTATTAAAGGATGCAAAATTCGGGAATTTGAATAGTTTCATTGAAACTTTAGATTAATATTTTCAATCTCCTTTCCAGTGATATTAAGAAGCAACTTTGTTTTTGGAGCCAGTCTAATGCAGAAGGAGTTTTTTCGAAGATTAATCAAATTTCCATGGATACTTATTTACAAATATTGACAAAGAAATTACTGCAAGAGAAAATACTGTTGTACAACAGACAGTCAATAATTATAACGAGACAAAATAAAAATTGTTGTCAAAGGAATGGGAAGGCACTAAAGTACCAAAAGCGTCAATGAACGAAGTTAAGAAAGTCCATTCAATTTTGTGCAATGAATTTTTTAGGGGTTGGTAGAACAGTTGCTAACATGAAGAAATTAGACTCATTTCAGAGTATGATTTGCCTTATAATATATAAGTTCAGACAAGTTCCATAGTGTCCGTAGAGAAACAAGATCAATGAGAGCATATTTCACTAACCTGTTGATCCAGAAACTGCTTTGAGTAGGTCCAGAAGCAAAAAAAATTTCTTATTGCAAAAAGATGAAATCTACTATCCTGACAAAAACAGCAAAGAATACAAAAGGAAAAGAGGTATGTTCCAGTGTAACAACTGATGCATAGCATAGTGAAAAGAACTAAACAAAAGCAAGAAAAATGTATTCTATTTGACACTTATGCCAGGAGGGCACATGTATATATTTACATCCCATCAGCACTGGTTACAACAAAAAACCGGTATCAAAAACCAGGTCCAGATCGAGGAGAATAATTTGGTTCAACCCACCTTGTAGCCTAAACATGAAAACAAATATCGCCAAAAGATTTCTTAAACTTATCGATAAATACTTCCCAAAAAAGCACAGATTGCACAAACTCTTTTAACAGAAACAATTTGAAGGTTAGTTACAGCTGTCTACCAAATGTATTCAGCATCATAACGTCACACAACAAGAAAATACTAACAGAAGAAACAAACAAGAAATTCGATCCGTGTAATTGTCGCAACAAGGATTCTTGCCCGTTGAATGGAAAGTGTCGTGAAATGTACGTCATAAAGCTAATTCAAAAGAACTTTCGAAATATGTCTGGAATTTACAAAACAGGAACATAACACCAATTTTGAAGTGGAAAGTGATCGACCATGCCCACCCGTATGTTAATGGCAGCATATTGAAATATAATTTTAACTTATGTATATATTTTTATATATGTATATTCAGATCAATATCGTAACCCTACTTATTATTGAATCAAAAATTTTAGTAAGGGGAATCTGTAATTGTTTTAGCCCTAAAGGGTAGGAAGTTCGGATTAGAAATTTTGTTAAGGAAATACTTTTTTTCTGATGTATAAGTCATGACGTTGACCGTGATTTGAACTTTGCTTCATATTCTCGACTTATACCGACGTTTAGGTCTCTGACAAAGTTATATTGTTTGTGGGGGTTTTTGACATAAGGCTAATTAGATAGATATTCTACAATAAAACCTTTTTTACCTTTTTAGGTGCATTCTCGCATCTCGCATAAGAAACTGTCAGTACCTTGGTCCATCAATTCATCAGTCCACCAGTCAGTCAGTCAGTAACTTCACGTTAAAACATCAAACAATTGGAAATTGCTTTATTTCGTCCTGAAAAATTTGTCTACTTTACCTGCATACTAAATCAACTTACTACACTAAAAAATACATCAAAGTCTAAGAATGAAAATATCTATAAGAGCCACGGGTAACATTAAGTATTTTTAACCTTTACAGATTCAGTTCACAAATACAAGACATTCTCTGATTTCTAAATTAGATTTCGTGAAAATTGTTTATGGGGGCTAAGGGAAGTTCATGTTTATTAAACACTTACATATTCTTTTCAAAAGTCCATGAAATTCTTTACATTAATAAATGGATTCACTTATAGCCTTAATAATTTTCTTGTCATGTGAAGAAATCTTTTGTGCTCTTGGATGTTCTCTTGCAATTCCGCTTATGCTGAACAAATAAATTTGTTCGTAGGGCGTGTCAAGTTTAACATTACCTACGTAGACAGGATTCCAGTTATAAACCAAGTGCCTTTGCTCTCCTTTAAGACTGTGAAAATGTTGTCCGTTAAGTTTAGCTTCAGAGACAAAAAAGTTTGCAATATACTGTGACACTTGAATCCCATACAGAGAGTGATCGGTAGCAAGGTTAGGATTATGAACAAATAACACTTTCTCAGGGTGCCATTGGAAGCCATAAAATGGGTAATCAAAGGCTAAGAATGAAAAGAAGAAAAATAAATTTAACGGGCATATCTGGCAGATAATTTTTATTATAAATATTAGCAAAATCATAATCATGAATACCAATAAACTAATATATATATATGTAAATATGTTAGGCTTCAGCTATTTCATCTGTTAAGTTGTGAACTTTGAAAGATATTGGGATAAATCATTCTGGCTGCTTGAAGGGATTGCAGGTCAAAATATCGTGTTTTGTTTTTTATCCTTTCCAGGATTGAACGACACAACCCAAGATAGATACATATATATATATATGACATATTTATACTATATTTCTTGAGGACGAGATACAGAAGTAAGATACAACTAGGGCTAGTCCAGGACCAATGTGTTTTTTGAAGGAACAAGGACAACATAGGAAATAAACACCTCAAGAACACTAATAGAAACAATACTTGAACTGCAGAAAGATATCTTCCTGCGTGTATTACACGAAAGACCTCGATGGCGTAGAAAATGCCAAATACATTTTACAACTTCAAAATTTTGACACAGGTAACAAATATCTATGAATTATTGGAGAAGTTCATTGTGAGAAACCGATAACAACGGGAGTGGATAGCAAGGGTAACTCGCTTCAATACACTCGTATAGAGACAAGGCAAAGAAGTATTTTCATACTCGACCTTTTGCCTGTGTAGCGTAACCATGATGAAAATGACGTCAATTAATTAAGTAAAAAAAAGGGAAGTAGAAAATCTCAAGCATCAATTCGCAATATTTAAAGACAATATTTCAAAGTAAATTAAATGCTCTTCTTCACTGTTTTTAAAGAACAGTGGAGAAGACAGAAGCTATTTTTCACCATGAAGAAAAGCAAGTCACTTTCATAAAAGCTTTAAATATTGCTAAGATCAACAATTATTCAAGGGTGTAAATTTTCAATACCACCGCAAAAATGACACTTGGACTTGAAATCTTTGCAGAAACAATTCTGTACAACTTTACCAGTTATAATTTGTAATAAGGGTTCTAAACTACCAAAACATTTCAAAACAGCATAAGCAAATCTTCTTCCCTGTCAATGTGATCTTGTCAAAAGAAGATCTCAGCATCTCAGCAATATTTTTCCAAGGTAAAATGACAGACTTAATCTGTCAAAAACACTTTGTTTTTAATGGTTAAGAGCCATATATGGCATGAAGCTACTAATTGTATGGAACTGTGAAAAAAGACAGAAAGAAAGAGAAAAATATGGTTAAGCCAAGAGATAAGTGTTGACCTTAGAGGTTAAAATATTCAAGCTATATATGGAGAAAATTCAAAAGAAGCCAAAGATTTCAACAATCTAACTGTCTAAAGAAAGAAGCTAAATCCATAGAAAGATTTATTGCAACGAAGGGTGACAACTGCATAACGATAAAGATGTTGAGAGAAAAGAGTGACAGGAGATGCAACAATGGTGGCAGGTACCCGCGAGGCAAGTCTATTATAACGTTTCTCATAATAAAACCTATAGAAAAGACAAAAACAAGCCACATTTCGTCGATGACACAAAAGTTGGAGAGTAGTAGCAACATTTGGAATCAACTATCTGAACTAGATCTTAAAGCTCAAGATGAGAAGATATGCCCAAATGTGATAGATTGGCCCAAGTTAATCTCTTTCAAATTTTCTTCTATTTTTATCTTTCTTATTTTAATTATTTTAGTACTCCTCTTACTTTGACTACAGGCTTGCTTTAACTTTACTCTTAACTCCTCAATGTGTTTTCTCTAAAATTGATGAAAGACGCGATTTGAAATCTCTATACTCTGTAGCAGCTGAGGAGGAAACTTAGGTAAAGCACAAAGATGAAGTAGGTCTAGCAAGAGATAGTTTTTAAGTAACAAAGGAATGTCTGCATAAACCAAATCATGAAATTGTGATATCTTTGTAAAGACTCCATTGAAAAATAGTGTGGACCAAGTAGCATCTTTCAAGGAGTCTTAAAAAGCCACTCCAATTTTCTTTGGTATTGACAAAAATATTTTGACGATGATCAGCATTTTTCTGAGTGATTGCATTGAATCCAACAGCTACAATAACATGATTAGATATATCTAGACGTAAGAAGAACTTTACAAATAGATTTCAGGATTTGGAGTAATAAGCAATTTTGCAAGATAAAAACTTAGTCAATCGCACCTCGAATATTATTGCAAATGATCACCTTCTAAGTAAGATTCTTTAAAAGAGCACGATTATAATAATTCTTACCATAGAAGCGTGCTTCTCTAGATTAACTCAACCATTGTGGTGAGCATGAACGTTACCAGAAACAAATATGTTTGTGGTAAAAAGCTCCTGAAAAACAGAATATTTATTTAAAGAGATTTATAGACAAGCATTTTATAGCCATTCAAATAACGTAAATGGATAGGAAAAAAGAAGAAGAAATAAATCAAAGTCACCTTTAACCACATATGTGACATTTACCAAGGCTTTTAATTCAATATTCGTAATCACAGGCAATAACCTCACATAATATGTCTGTTTAGACCGTATATCTAAATAGTTTAAACTTTATTAATAAGAAATGAGTTCTTATGAACAACAAATGTGTCTTCATCAATATCTGCTTTAGGTTTAGTGACCGATAGAGTCATTATTAACAGTAGGAAATTTACACTAGTCCAGCTCAAACTTTCGTAAGTATCTAACTTACCTTGAGCATAAGTAAAATATCAGTAATATCTTTGTACAACATCTGTTAGCTTATATTATTTAAAACATATGGTACATCACACGGGACTGACCATTTCTGCATAAAACTTACTACTCAACTAACTGCTAAATTGATCTCATTCAATGTATTTTGGTTTAGACTTTTGGGCATGTTTAAGGCATTACTCTGCTCTTGAAATATATGTTGTCCTTTAATAATTGAATATATATGAGCTACTTTGCCAGTCATATCTCATTTGGTATAATTGGTTATTGGAGAAAGTCGTCGTACTTTCTGAAATTCTTATATTGTTTAACAGTTCTTCCAATATATTAGTGTATCGTCAGCTATACCCTTCATACTTTCTAGTTCCAAAAGGAACTAACTTGTATTTGCTACAGGTTGTTTGGAGTAAGAGGATACTGAATGAATTTAAAAAATAATATGCCTTGGTACCTACCATTCATAAAGGGATGTAATCTAGAATTGAGAGCATAATAATTTCTTCTTACTCAAAATTTTAGTTTTCTTAGGGATATACTAATTCTATTATTCCACAACCCCTTTTTGCTGCCTTTTTAATGTGAGATCTAATTCAATTTTTTTGAAATTCTTCTAAATTCGTTTCTCAAGGAGAAAATATTATATGTATATACTTGAGAGGATGTGATGTAAAACCATTCTTTAAAGTAGTACTGACTGGTTACAAGAAACCCCTGTGATTCCAGAAACTATCTTTCACCTTTGGAGATCTCTTCCTATCTTGTCACCATTCAAATTTTAAGTACTGTCCCTATTCAGTTTACTTTATGTGTACGTTAGCCACGTAAAGCACAGAATTAAAAATTGACAAGTGCCATCCTCAAATTTGACCAACCAATTAAACCTACTTTTGGATTAAAAAGTACTCCAAATACTTTTCATTCTCACAGAGCCAATATTCACCAGTGTAGGTGTACCTTGAATCAGTCACAGATTGTTAAAATGTCAACCTCTGCATCAACCTTTAATGTCACTGATAAGCTTAATACAGACAATATCATTTTCTTTGCATTGTCAGGATTGATTTTTAACCCTGAAAATATTTTATCGAAAATTCTCTTTGCAAACAATATCCCCTCGTAACTTTGCTCCTTCACTATCTTAAACAGGTTTTGAAGCGCTTATTACCTTTACATTTGTGGCATTGTTTACCTTTGACCAAAAACAAAATTATATATGAGATTGATTACAGCTCGCACATCTCGTTTAATTAGTTTGTCCTGCCAATGACATTCATGCACTTAAATTTCCTGTGTTCCAATGAAGCATATTGTCAATATCAATTATGTAGACATTTTTCCTTTAAGTTGTAACCTGATCAATAGAAGTCTGACGATTAGTCTAAACTTTCTCTTTCTTAGAATGGTTCCTACTTCGTACTAAAAACAGATTGTAAAATGAAAGACATTTTCAGTAGTAGTCTTTCTAGTATGGTTTAGTCAGTTACGCCGATCACAAGCCTCTCTCTTACGAAATCTCGCCTTGGATAAATGGCAGTCCTATGATGTATCGTACAAGGATCTCACAAAAGCTTTATATGAGTTCAGTTGGATCATGTGTATTTATGTGAAGTTAAGGTTTTCTATGAATTCAGTGTCAATTATAATAGAGAAACTCTTCAGTTTTTCCTTCTTTTTGCCATTTGTGTCGCTGCTATATTTCGTATAAAACCCCAGCGAGTAAACAGGTCTTCATGTTGTTTTTCATTGCATTTATTAAGATATTAGTACAAAACTTATAATAATAATAATAATAGTAATGTCCTGGGTATGACGATAAAATGCATTCAGTTGTGGAGTTCCGACGTGGGCGAATGAGGTTACCCTTTGCCACAACTACCTCCAGGTCACCCTTTGGCAAGGTGTAGCACTTGTTAGCCTTCTTCGAGGCCTTGAAATACCTGGTTGAGGTCCGGTGGAGTTAAGGCTGTCCACGTGGACATACCGTGTAGACATGAAGTAGCAAGTGGCATTTGGCACTGAATATCCAGCCCCTTGGCAGAAATATTAAAATGCACCCCCTCTTTTAATGATGAAAACCAGAAGGATTTCATACCGCATCGGCTGTCGCGTGGGTTACCAAGAGTCGCGCCTATGACGGGGGAGAAACCAGCCTGAGATTGAAAAGTCTGCTACTGGAATGAAGTCCTTAACAAATGATCTACAAAGTAATCAGAACCAAATAACTCCTAACCCTGGACCTGTGGTGATACCCCGACCTCAAAAAGAAAAAAGAAACAAATTGTCTACTGAGGAATATAAGAATGTTTTAAGAGCCTTTTACACCGTTCAACTGAGACCACAACGAAATTTAACGGAACAAACCTATTTGTTACGGAGACAAATAGTTGGAGATGATTGTCGCGCTAATATTGATGCTAATCAGCTCGAGAATGTGGAAAGAGACATTATTAGAATAAGAATTTGAATGATGCACAATTCGAACAAGTTAGAGGAGAGATTAGGATAAATGGAGACGATGTGTGTGAAGTAGAACCGGAAAAAAATGAAGATAATGTTGATGAATTGCGTGAGCCAGTTGTCAGAGTCGTTAAATTAACGAATGATGAAATAGAGAGTACAATAAATCAGGTTAGAAACCAGACGCATAATGAGAATTGAAATGAATTAATTGATGAAAACAAGGAGGAAATTGAAACAGCAAGTGAAAATATACTAAGTGAGTTAAGCAAAACTGAAAACATGCCAATGTCTGAAAGTGAACCTCTCCCCAAACTATCCTTGAACAAAATAACAAGAACTACAATTACACTCTATAACATTGCTCTGAGAAATATTGTAGAAAACACTTATAAAGATACAACGTCGCTTAATAATCTTATGTACTCTGCTGCCAAAGCAATAACCCTTGATACAGGTGTTAAAATCAAAACCAAAAAGAAGCCACATGTAAACAAAACACCAAGATGGAGAGTGAAAATTTAGAAAGAAATTTTCTGCGAGCACAAATATCAGTGTTAGATGAAATGTCAAAAGGTGTTAATGTTAAGAACTGGAAGAGTAGAAAGCTTAAAAAGTATTATCTGAAAGAGTATATAAGTTTCTTTAAAATAATTCAACCCTTCCAGAAGAACAAAAAGGATGTAAAAGGAATTCTTACGATAAAGATAAATTGATGATAAATAGAATGTTGTTAGAAAGATGTAGGAGTAAAAAGAGAAATATGAGTACTGCGTGGATCGAGTATAGAAAGGCGTTTGGTAGTATTTCCCACGACTGGATACTGAAAAGTCTAAACACATACAAAATTCCTCCACTCGTCAATAACTTCATTCGCAGTAGAATGTCTAAATGGCAAACACGGCTTTTCCTGAGCCACAAAAACGGAGATATCCTCCAGGGAGACTCTCTTTCCCCACTTCTTTTCTGTATTTCCATCATAACTCTTTCAAATGAGCTTAATAACTCAGGCTCAGGTTATTCCATCTTCCACAAAGTTATAAAAAAAGTTAAAGAACATGCAAAAAAGAAAGATCAAAGTCAGCTAACAGAAAGATACAGTCAGAAGGCTCTACATGGTCAATATGTAATCGGAAGCCAAAACGCTGATGTTGATCAACAAGCAACCCATCAGTGGCTGAGAAGTGCAGGATTGAAAGCAGAAACTGAAGGCTTTATCACAGCTGCGCAAGACCAAAGTCTCTTCACGCGAAACTATCAAGCGAACATCTTAAAAAATGGAGCAGGCCTGAAATGCCGCTTCTGTGACAAATTTATTGAAACAGTAGACCACCCAGTGTCTAGATGTCCTGTCTTATCCCCCAGTTATTATGTCAAGAGACATGATATAATCGAACAATATCTACACTGGATTATTTGCAAAAACTATGGTATGGACATCCACCAGAACTGATATGAATATCATCCCCCACAAGTAACTGAAACCCACAGTTTGTCGAAAAATTACCTGGCGAACATTGCCTTCACGAAATCCAGAAAAAAGTTTTAACCAGTACTGCTCGCATTCTGCGAAAATGTCTCTCCACTTAAAAAGACGTTTTTATTTTTTTTTTCACTGATACTTTTATCACTTTTTTACGAACATTGAATTAAAAAATAATTTTGGCAGGCAAAATAATTTCATTTTCCATCAAGTTAATTAAATTATTATGTTTGTAAATATATGCATTTTTATACTCATACAATTTTTTAAATATCCGAATCTATAATTTTTTTACCTAAATGTCGTGTGTGTGTCTTACTGTAAAACCTTTGCTCGCCTTGGGTTACTGGGGTGACTCGGTAAGCAATTGTATTAATGTGCAAGATAAGGAAATATGAAAATAATTATAATGACAATTTTCCCATTGTTCTGGCTGTATCGAGGGAGAAAACAATACATTGTAATTGTTCTTGTCTTGGCTTCAATTCGTCCTGCATTGGGAAAATCAATCGAGCCTTACACGAACGTATCAGGGAACATTTTACATAAAACGAATATGCAATTAACACGTATCTCACAATGCACGAATTTCGAGTATTTGGTATCATGACACTGTATGTTTATGGATGAAGTTTATGATCATTATAACAAGACCTTAATGTCAATTTGATTTACTTGAATTTTGAGTTTATAAATTTATATTAAATAAATCTTATCGAATTTCTCCGACCATTTCAGTATCGCAGATGGTGCCTGACAAGCGCGCTGGATTTGTGTTGTAAAGGCTCTGGGAAAGCTAGAGTTCCTTTAGCAAAGAAATGACAATAACATCTACAAGAACACAGGTTTGCAAATAAAACAACCTGCGTATTATTAGACATGTTTATAAAAATCTATCATTACTTGGGGAAGACCAAGCCAGACCTTTTCTACAATGAGGACAAAAGTCAATGTTGCATATTTGATACTACTTGCCCTTTCAACATTAGGTTCAAAACCTAACAGATAGGGAAAACCCCAGAAAAATCACAGAGATTATAACGAGAGATCAAAAACTTCCTGGATTATAGACGTGAAAATAATCAAATTTGTAGAAGCAGTATGCATGTATGTATGTATGTAGGTGCGTATGTAGGTATAAAAAATGAAAACTAAAACCAAAGGGGAAGGGCAGTCCAAATTGTTTGATATCTAAGATCACTGTTTCCAACTTACCTGCACACTGGTAGGCTAAAGAAAATGATAGAAACTATTATTCCTCTATTCACTGGTGAATTTGACAAAAGTCTTTAAAAAAAGATATGAATATCCAGACGTACCCATCAATAAGCAAATAAAAATCTAAAAAAGTAGGGACAGAATTGTAAAAGAAGCCTTTAATCTTTAACTGAGCTAATTATTTCTGCAGGGTCAAGACGTTTTAATCACCGTAACTAATAGACGATATGTGTTCAGGGTGAAATTATTAACCTTGTAATAACCCCCCTATTTTTAACTTAATATTTGTATCATTGGTACCTTACAGCAAGCAATTCATTGTTAAAAAGTTACCTTCAAAGGTTGAAATAAATTTCACTCCTTGCCGGTCTGTGTTTGTAGAAATAATTCTGTAGAATTTATTTAACTTTTCATTTACTCGTAAATTATTAGGATCTATACCATGTACATGTGCATTCATTGTAAGTGGGTACTTTTTTAATCGTTTAATAAGACTTTTTGGTGCTTTCCTAAAAAGTCTGCTTTTCTCAAACCCTGGCTCAAATTCCAACGGAACAGAATAATTCTTTGAATCTGTTTTAATTAACTCCAGTTCACTTGATATAGAGATTGCAAGTATTTGCGCACCTCTGCACATCCCAATCACTGGCCAGTGTATACCAGTACTTTTCTTTTTCATTGCATATCTGAGTACTTTATCTACGACTTTCTTATAACCAGAGTCCCCAACGTCTGCATCACCCCCACCAATTAAGGCTCCGTTTACTGACTCCAATATAGTGTAAAGTTCTCTGTCAGTTTGACGATTAAAGATGGGCACAACTCTTCCACCAGCCATTTCTATAAATTTTATGTAAGAGGCTCCAATATAGTACGTATCCTCTTTATGAAACTTCTTCACCAGCGATTTATTTCCAGTGTGCATAGTGGTAACAGCTATTAAAGGACGAAACGTTTTGAAGCCCTGCATATATTCCTCCATGTTAGTAGGAAATGTTTGGAAATCTTCCTCTCCAAATGTGAAACTACAACATATTATTCCTGAAAACAGTAGGAGTAGCATATCGCTGGTGGTGCCTTGAAAACAGTAGCGGATATGCTATATTTTAAGCTTATCGTCAATTTCTTCTCCCAGGGAACAACTGCCTGTTTATCCTTATCGATTTCGTGGATCAGTGAATAGACTTGATGCTTCAAATAATTGTTATGCCTCAGCAGGCAAGCAGGTAACCGATTGAGGCTTCAACACCCTCTGGATTAGAAATAATCAATAATTAAGATATTATAGAGCGACAGCAGATAAGTAACATCAGCTGAATCTCTTCGTTTTGGGGTTTTAGATATTGCAAAAGATTATAACAAGAAATTAATTTTTTAAAATTTCTTTATCAGTATTGGCCTTTTAAACATTTACTTCCAAGTTTATTGTCAAGTTCACTAACTAATATTTGTCTGATTACCATTTTATCAATCATATTAGACAAGGTGTCACTCGATATATAATATATATAAATATATAAGGTAAAACAAGAAAAATAAGAATTGTAAATTGCAACTAATAGTTTCACGATATTTCGATCATCAGGCAATAATGCTACAAATACTGTACAAGCTTTTATAAACAAATGAAGAAGGAAGCTCATCAAAAATAATAAAAATTACAGGTGGTAACGTATTATAATGCGTTAATATTCTGAGAAAGGAAGAAAGAAAGGAAGTCCCTTGTGGATACGGTTTAAAATTAATGAACAGTGATTTACTTTCAAATTGGGTAAATTGGTGTTCGTCTGTTTGATCAGGAAAGGAGGTTCCATGCGGTTAGTCATTAGGTATGAATTTGCGGAGGAGGAATTTGTTTTCGTGTCGGCATTTTGAAATAAGTTTTGATCTTTTGTTGACAAGTTGTTTTTTGATGGTGCATGTTGTAATGGACATTTTTTCAGTGAGACAAAGGAGGCATCTTTTTGTGCTGTAGTTGTAAGGGGATGGGGGTCTGATTTTAGGATAGACAAAAGATATTTCGGGTGCTTTTCCGGTTTTTCCTTTGCATCCCACACCAAACTGGATAGTGTCGTGCTGTGTTTGTATTTGCTGTGGGTGAATGATAATTATAAATAAATATAATAAATATATATAAAAATATATATGTATATATATGTTGATATATACTTGATATATAAAAAACAAAATTCAACAAAAGCTTTCTGAGGATATGAAGTCAATAAACTAGTTGTGCAGTTATAAAGACCTAATTCTGAATTATAAGAAGGACAAGACCGATCCATGGTATTTGGGTCAAAACAAACGTTGTCGAAACACAAGAATGAGCTCAAAATATTATGAGAAAACAAAATATCGAGACTTTTGATCAGTGTACCTTGAAATTGTTATTGACATTTAAAGGCAAAGTTTGATATTTCTGTCAAAAAGCCTTTTGAAATGCTACAATTTGTTACCAGTTTTTGGCCAAAATTAACAAAGCGTGAGGCAACAACAATTAACTGCTGACTGTTTTTCCAGCTACTGAAACTTTTTTCATGTTAAAAATAAACACAAGCAATGAATCCGAGCTACGAAAATTGTAATGTTAAGGAAATTGTTTAATCTCAAACCAGCAAATACCTCAGGAGTCAAATTCTGATGATAAGACGGCAAATATTTCAGTAATTCGTTGACATTACTCAAGGTGATAATGCGTGTAAGAAGATCAATAAGCACGACCAAATTCTGGAGAAAACAAACACAAGAAATTGGACATAGAGTATTAAGATTCCAACCATTAAGAACAATATTTTAAAGATGTTTTGTCTTTCTGGTTCCTAAATCAGACAACGATTTCGATCAACTTGGAATAGAAACGGAAAAAATTAATGTATTAATAGATTTAATAAAAATATTTACCCTGCATTTAGTATTTAAAATGTAGTTTCTCAACGTAGTTTGTCTCATAAAAGATAGAAAGAATAGGAATGAGTGTTTTTATTTTGTTTCAGACAAACTGATATTTGTGCTTGCAGTCGGTTTGTAATCATTCAAAAAGTTGGGTTAGCGTTATAGCTGACCTAAAATCTAAAATAAAATAAGAAAAGCAACCATGGTGACTGAAGTGGCTTGCAGCCCTAATTAGGGTGAAAGACTAAGTGCTATTCGGGTACCGTAATGTACCGAATAAGTGCCCCCTCATATAAGCGCCCCCTTCGAATAAGTGCCCACCCTCGAATAAGCGCTCCTGTGAATAAGAACCCACCCCAGAAAATCAAAATTTAAATAAGCACCCGGGCGCTTATTCGAGGCATTACGGTAGTATAAATGTAGAAGGAGAAAGACAAATTTTCCCCTACGAAAATCGAAGAAATTTCTAGGCATTATATTTTCTTTCCTTCTACACATAGATACGCCCTTCTTTCTAACGTAATCTTCAAGCAGGTTGCTCTTTTAAACAAACGTTTTAGAGTTCTTTATACCCTGTTTCATCCTTTTGTTAGTTATTTTATTCCTTTTCTCCTTTGTTGAAGTCCCTCCAGTTTCTGTTAGCCCTTCTTTCCTTCATGTTTCTAACATTGTTTTTTGAACGGCCTCTCTTGCAGCATCTCACTCATTATCTTTTCTACGTGTCAGATATCTACCTCAATTCTCATACTCTCTTTGATACTTCCAATCATATTCTCCTCACTCTACTCATTCACCTGAGCATTTTTATTTCCCCCAGATGTAAGCTTTTCCATTCTATTTGCTTCGGAAGCGAGCTGCCTGCCTAAATCCCTGGGATTACAACCACTTTATGCACCTTTTGTTCTTTGGCCTGTTGTTTATCTTTGAATTAATCTTTCCTGATACCCTTCCTGAAACTCCCATCCAAGCTCGGTCTCTCTTTCTTTCATCAACCCGATGACCTTCGGTCTGGTCATTGTCCTCCAAAATCGCTCTCTTTTAAACCTAATTGTAAAAACTATGAGTGAAAATTATGCTGTATACCTATAACGTCACTAAAATAACTACCAAAGAAAGACATCTCTCGAACTTTAATAACTGAAGAGGTATAATCTTACTCTCAGTTCCCGGGAAAGTATTCAGCCGAGTTATGCTGAAGCAACCTCGTGGAGCAGCCAGCCTGAGATTGAGAGAGAACCAGGCTGGTTTCCTGGAAGGACACTCTGGTAGTGAACAAATCCTTGCCCTACGAAACATACAGGGCATAGACAAGCTAGACAGTCATCACTTTTGATGATTTTGAGAGCTTTTGACAGTGTTTACAGACCTTCGATATGGTATAATCTTGAACACTGTAGCTTTCCGTAACAGTACATTCTTCTCTTTAAAGACATGTACGCTGGATTGGCATGCTGTATCAAGATAGCAAATGGGGAGACTGACTACTTCAACATAATGTCAGGCGTTAGACAGAGATGTATACTGTTCCCCTTTATTTTCATCATCACAATCGATTTTGTCATAAGACAGGTCATAAATTTGTTTGATGGAAGATTACAGTGGAGAGGAGAGACCTACCGATCTGGACTTTGCTTCTTCTCCTTTTTCTTGTCCTGCTAGACTCTTGTACTCCAGAAACGTGCACAATCCAAAGCCTCCTCTGAGGGGAGCGCCAGAACAGCTGGTTGGCAGCCTGATGCAGTGGGACAGTTAAGAAGGTGGGGCATTGTTTGAACTGACAGCTGCAGGTATCTCTTGTAGTGGAGTCTCAATTCTTGCGGGATGTTATGCATCTTCCATTTTTGGTTCAGAGGCAATTCAGTGTTCTCCATACTATCCAATTCTCCTCACTTCCACTGACAAGTTCTTCATTAGGTAAAATGCCCCTCTCATTCCACTGCTGTTCAGCCTCTCTAAACTTGTTCCACTGTTCCAGTCATTTATATTCCCTTTCCTCTGTTGGTTCGTGGTTTGCAAACTGAGTGGCGTCAAGGAAACTTGTGCTAGATCGCAGGCGCTTTCGAGCAGTTTGTTGCTGCATCGCTCGTCTGCATCGACTTTGCTTCTTTCAGCCTTGCTGATCGTTTCCCTCCGAATGTCGGGTGGTGCAAAGCCAGCAAAGTTGTAGAGGCATGTCACGAGGGTTGATTTAATGCACCCCGTAACAATACGACAGGATTTATTCAGGGCTGCGTCCAGTTTCTTGGCATGGGTAGATTTTTCCCATATAGGGCATGCTTACTTCGCGGTGGAAAAACTTAGTGCTAATGCTGTTGTGCGAATGTTGTTTGGTTCAGCACTGGTCAACTTCCAGAGAAAATTATTTCAGGTGTACACTTTTGCCTTGACGTTGGAGATATGCTTCTTGTAGGACACACTTCGATATTTGCTGACGACATTGAAGTAATTGCCAATAACACAGAAAGGTGCCAAGGCATGACAACAAGCCTCGAAGAACATGATCTCAAAACAGGTCTTCGCATTTCCAAGAGAAAACGAAAATTCTAAAGACGGGAAATGTTGCTCGTGCAGTAGAAGTAGGTGGAACGCCTACACAGGAAGTCAGCAAGTTTCAATACTTAGGAAGCTTCATATCAACAGAACCAAGTGTAGCGCAGGATATCAGACCCAGGCTAGGTACCACAGGAACCTCATTTCGAAGGCTCAACAAGGTTCTACGAAGCTGAAAATTTTCCCTGAAAGTCAAACTGCAACTGTACGTATCGATTATGATAACTGTCATATGTTCGTGTGAGATATGGAGGCTTACCAAAAAAGAGACGAAGAAGATAAATGCATTCTACCAGCGATATTTACAGGCCATTATAGGAATCACTTGGGTAGGCCGCATAGGTACTGGGATGCACAGGACAGAGACCACTACATGGCATTGTAGCGGAGAGCAGATGGCGTCTGGCTGGGTACATAATAAGACTACCACAGGAACGTCTCGCTCGTGGTGCCCTTCACTGCATTTCAGTGGGAAGGCACAGGAACACGTGAACGATCCAAGAAAACATGGCAAGCCACGTTCAAAGAGGGCATTCGAAGTCGACACCTAACATGGGATGCTGCTATCAAGCTCGCACCTGATAATGACCGTTGGCGATGACTCATTGACCTGTGTCTTGTACAGACCGGGAGGATCTGAGGTCTAAGGTATGTTTACTCCGATTCCATAAAAACCTGAGATTTGCAGAAACTCTTTACAATGTAACTTTCTAATCACAAATTTCACGCTTGTACTATTCCACACAATCTATGTAGTCAACACTAACTCCTAAATGTAAACATAATTTTTCGCCCTAAATTTTCAACCCTTCCAGTAGTTGTTGTACACTGCACATGTACAAAATATGCCCCATCCCCCAAAACACACACACCTAAAACTGAACAGTGTACTGAATATTTTTTCTATTAGGTCTTTACTGAGCTGTTTCGAAATAAGATGCTTATAAAGCTGGTCTAAGAATAACCCTAAAATTGTCAGCATATTAATTGACAGTGTTTTCTAAATACCTATAACAGATCTCTGAGTACTTGTCAAATTTAGGAATCAAGCTGGTACTCCTCTAAACAATTCCTAGTGGACCATGTACTTTAAGCCTTTTGTTGTCTTAGTAAAGTAGAAAGTAGTGGATTGCCTTATGGAGCTGGTGGGGCTCGGTACTACCACGAATTTCGGAGAAAAACAGTACATTTCTTCCAAATACGTTATTTCAAATAACTTCTGTGTTGTGAAAAAGCAACCAGGAGCAGACGTTCCTTGCAATTTATTTGCATGCCAACCACCCAGCTAGCTGTTGTCTGGTTGATATAAGCATTACTAGTTGTGTACATTGACACATTTCACTGAGATACGGTAGTTATTCAATTAACCAACCTCCCCTGCAATCTGGACGGTTTGTTTGAAAAACTAAATCGCTCATAACAAGGCTTTAAGGCCACTGAAGTTCTTAGAGCTACCGGTAAAGAGAGAGAGAGGGGATAGAAAAGGAAGCTAGGTCATACTTCGTAGACCAAGACATAAGTAAGATACGTATGACTAAGAACCTTGAGCCGATTACGATTATGCTAATCAAGGAATCTACAAAAGGAAAAGAATTTTCGAGAGGAGCATTATAGTGGAAAACAATCATGGCTTCAGCGCAAGTTTTTACGTTTAGATATCTTGACAAAGAATGAGTTAAGGTTCATAGATGAACGAGTAACACGATGAAAAGTCTTAAAGGGTGGCACAAGAGAAAAATCTCCCCGCTGCATCGACCATAAAAGTGTTTGTATCAGAGGATTTTACCTCACTAAAGCTGCATAGTCTTTCCTTTGTCATTACATGTGCCTTCACCATATTTTTCAATCACTTGTTCGCTTTCTGTATTGTCAGTTCCCCATCCTGGAACTCATGTCGCTCAGTGACAGAAGAATGTCTTGCGTTAAAATCTCTTCAGCTGCTTCTTACAGAGGGGCTAAGCATTAGTAAATGATAAAATTGCCTTCAGGTTTATCCACAAAGAAGAGTTTATCATCCTTTTCCATCGTCACACTGTACTATGCTCATGTGCAGGAAAAGATAAACTCTAATTAAAAGGCCTTAGTCCCCTTTTGTGAAGATTAGTATGCGCGTTAGCTGCAATTTGTAGTCGCCTGATGTTTAACTTAGTAAGCCACATGGGTCACTTTTAAGTAAAACTTTGTTAGTGCCTTTTATTGTGTTGTGTTATCAGCAGAGGTCCTGTTCAAAAGAAGTTGAAGTAACTACTTACATTAAAGAAGAAAATAATTCTTCTGTGTGCACAGGTGTTGCTTTTTGTTTTCTGTCCTCTCCTTAGCAATGACCTAACTAAAGAAGTCATGATCTTTTCTTATTTGATTTGAGACTGCAGCTTTGGTCCAGCAGACGTGATTTTTTATCGTCTTCTTGATAAGACTGGGGGGAGTGAAAAAATTCCTTTACTGCCGGACTCACATGCCGAAGAACTGCATCATAATTTGAGTTTACCTTTGTTTGTACTACATGTGTGTAATGGTGGTATACCTTCATGATTAAGATAGCAGAACCTTAGTCTTCATAACCATTTTTCTCTGATCAGCTAGTGCAGAAAAAGAAATAGTCTTCTTTGAACCGACAGAATAGAAGGATTTATACTCCTCTACTCTAGCAAATTTCAGAAAGTGGTAGGATTGCCTATGGTTTTTAGCACAAAATGATGTGCCGAAGATCCTTTATAAATAAGTGCCACAAGTGATCCACTAGTC
The DNA here is from genome assembly GCA_003991215.1 of Morbakka virulenta. Classification (NCBI taxonomy): domain Eukaryota; kingdom Metazoa; phylum Cnidaria; class Cubozoa; order Carybdeida; family Carukiidae; genus Morbakka; species Morbakka virulenta. The sequence goes on from RDPX01000147.1 coordinate 824,783, forward strand.
AAATACACCACATCACTGTATAGCATCTTCAACATACTTTGTAAGCTCCTAAAATTACTTTTCCTCGAGAGAGCCATTATCTTGGGGGTTTCTTGACAACTTTAAAATGTTCTAAGGAAATGGATCTATATGTGATTTCAACATTCCTATGGCTGTCTTGGACAGATCTCAAGTTTGTTGCTTTAAATTGACACATTTTTTGTTCATGGTGTAGTTTTTAATTTGTTCCAACGGTATAAATACCGTGTTGGGGTAACCACATGTTATCACAACAGGACAAAACCTTTCAAAACACACGATCTGTGTAATTCAGATACACCACGACTTTATGACTCGGAGGTTTGCTGTGGCCCTTAGACAGTCATTTCTGATGGACATTGTTTTTAGCTGATGACATTCTTTCCACAATAACAATCAAGCTGGTATTCAAAATGACATCTGACTGTAACATAATACTAAAATACTTTATGTGTTTTTGTAACAGGGCGGATGACATATTTAACAGTAAAATAGGCTTTCAAGCTCTAAACAGATATTTGAACCTAATGTGGGAGATATTAGCGATTTAAGTGCCCCATGAACTCGCATTTTCAATAGACTAGGAATTGATTGTCCCATTTGCACATCAGCTTTTTCATGATAAAAGTGAAATGTTTTTTGTGATGTTCGGGGGGTGGAGTAAAGCTATATCATATGTAGTTTTTGTTCAACTGGAAGAAAGTAAAATTCTGCAACTTGCGAGTTGAATGAGAGATATATGACTGTTTGATATTTACCTTAAAGATATGAAGCTATCATGTAAAATATTTTCATAGCAATAAACAATTGGTTTTCTCCCAAAAATGGTTCAGGACTGAGTCCTGTGACTATTTTATATGAAGTGCCTTTATGCTGGTGAATCTGGAGTCTATTACAAATCAAGAGAGAACACCAACGAGTTCTGCATACTCTTTTTTATCATGGTTCACACGGTATAATACAGTTTTTCCACAACTGATTCTGCTTGCATACCCCCAAATTGGCCCATGAAGGGTCAAGTTTGAAAAGCATGTGGGTTTGAGCTTCAAAATTTACGATTTTAAAAATTTACATCAATATGTTAAGCTTGCTAGAATGCGTAAAATTATATCAATGCATAGAATTCAAAGTGCCAATTTTATTCACACACCAATTGAGACACTAATACTTGCTTAAGAGAAGGTACTAGAAAACTGCTACCTGTTACCTTTTATCCGAAAGTAACTGTCTCGGACGCTATTCTGGATAGCGCTGTGACAGGTTTTTTAAGAATTTTTTTACAGTATTGAAATTCCAGGTGAGTGTAGGAAACCCATCTCTGAAACACATGAATGTTACTCACCTGCTCAAGGTTAAGACCCTCATATACGACCTGTCCAGGTACTTTGAAAGTAAACTAAATTCTACTGTTTGAATCTGTAAGAAAAACGCGTTAAGAAATATATTCCTTGGAAATTGCCAGTTAGTTTTTGCGTAGGATTCAGCACCATCACCACATGAAGAAAGGCTCTCAATCCGGAAAAAAATTGTTTTGTCTACACTAGAAAAAAAGGAGATAACTGATTGACAGAGAATTAAAAGAGGCTTGAAACTACATTTAAAAATCTTTTGGATGGCAGGTTAAATTAAAACTCTACCAACGCCAGCCACCCTCCTTTCCCAAATATCGGTGACCATGTTCACTCACGTGGAAAAGATATGAAGCCTAAAATGCCTAAAATAGAAGTAATAGCTAGAAATAGAATCCTTTTACCCCATTGTTCCTTTGATAGGTAAATAGCATCATCCCCTAAATTCCACAATGACTTCACTCAGTCATGCCAACCATAAGATGATGATGACATGGTTTATCCAGCTGATTAGGAATTTTACACCCGGGTCACCTTCTTTTACGGGAGCTACAAGGGACAGCTGTTAAAAAATAACCTTGAATGATTTGACTAGACAATACAAGATTTTGTAGTAATGTCTTGATTATAAATCGCACTAAAATGTAGCCAGTAAACAGTGGTATCTGGAAAAAAGTATACATAGTAGATAATACTCAGTGATAACTCTTAGTATCAATAGTATTAATAAACGACACAGCTTTCATAAGCACTGATGTATTTTTGCACTGGCAATTATTCAAATATTTGTCTCTGAGTTGAGGTCCTGCCGTAATGTGACATGTTTGTAGTACTTAATAGCACACTCTGACGCAGTATTACGACCTTACATCTTCTTCTTCTCACCGGACTCCAGAGTAGGCGGTTGCCTGTCAGCGAGGAAGGGTCAGGGATGACCATCTGCCACAGTCGAGGTAGAGCTCAGTCGCGTTGACCTCTTGCCAGGTGGTGCCCTTCTCTGCAAGGTATTCAGACAGGTACTAGTGCCAGCGTTTTCGTGGCCGGCCACTTGGTCTAGTGCCTTCAACTGCGTAATTGAAGGCTAGAGACAAGTGGTGGTCTGAGGGTCTCCTCTTGATATGTCCGTACCATTGTATTTGAGTGTTCTTGAGTTTCACTTCAATAGGCAATATGCTGGTGTTCTTGCATAGATCGACATTTCTTTTTCTGTCCCATTTGGTCACTCCGCTGATCATCCTGACAACCTTCATATCCGCTGCTACAATTCTTCTCATGTTGTTCTTGTTGATTGTCCATGTTTCACAACCATATAGCAGGATAGGCCTGAGGATTCCTGAATGAATGATCTGTTTTGCTTTTGTAGGAAATTCTTTGTCTTTGAGGAGGCGGTACAGCAGACCAACATTCTGCGAAAACTTCTTTATCCTTTCGTTGATCTCCACATCTATAAGTCCCGTCTCTGAAATTGTGCTGCCTAGGTACTTGAAGGTAGATGATTGCTTGATGGTGACATCGTTCAATGAAATGTTTGTTGTTATCTTCCGCTTGCTGAGAACCACAATCTCTGTCTTTGACAAATTGAGTTTTAAACCATGTCGCTGGAAGCTATCAGCCCACAGTTCCAGGTGTTCTCTCAAATCCCTTTCACTTCTGTCCAGTTGCGCAATATCATCCGCATATGCCAGGACACTAGTCGTCGATTGGCCGTCAGCGACCTCTTTAACAACTAGGTCTAGGTACATTATGAAAAGCAAAGGTGATAAGATGCTTCCTTGGCGGACTCCAGAATTTGTCTCAAACCAGATGTTGTCTCCTACTCCTGTTGACACTGAGCTGATACTGGTGCTGTAAGTGCTGATGATTGCTCTCCTCAGGTGGTAGGGGATGTGGTAATCTTCCAACATTTTCCACAGACTCGCTCTAGGTACACGGTCAAACGCTTTCTCCAGGTCTAGGAAGGCCATGAAGAGGGGTTGGTCATATTCCCAGTGCTTATCCATTATCCTTTTCAGTGTGAAGATCATGTCCGTTGTACTTCTTCCAGGACGAAAACCATGCTGCCATGGCCCCAGTTTATCCTCAGCAATCGCTCGTAGCCGCTTTTCTAGAATGGTTTCATATAACTTTGCAATGTGGTTTAGCAAGGAAATACCTCGGTAGTTTTGACACGCTTGGTGATCGCCCTTGTTCTTATAGATTGGGCAAATAATTGCTTTACCCCACTCCGCTGGTGTCCTTCCCTCCTTGTAGGCCTTGTCAAATAGCTCTGTTACCCTAGTAGCTAAGATAGGCTCTGACAGCTTGTATATCTCATTTGGTATCATGTCAGTTCCAGGTGCTTTGCCAGGCTTTGAGTGTTTGATTGCATATTGCACTTCTTCAATGGTGATGCTCGCTTGAGAAATGTCGACCAACTCTCTTTCGTCTGGCTCTGGTAGGTGGTACTCCCCCGCTTCATCAGGGCTGTTGAGCAGACCTGAGAAATATTCCTTCCATGTCTCATTTATCTCTTCTGGGTTCGTGAGGATCTCGCCATTGGTTAAGTCCTTGATGTTGTAGGCCTTTTCAGATGTTCCTTTCCTGTAGTTTTTAGCCATATGGAAGATTAACTTTTTGTTCTTGAGAAGGTCTTCTTCCAAATCAATGCAAATCTGCGTCCATTTCCTTTCTTTTGCCTCCTTCTTGGCTGCTTTCGCCCGATTTCTTTTCGCTTTATACTCCCTTCTGGTCTCTGGTGTTCTCTTCTTCATCCATACTCTAAAAGCAGTGGTCTTGTCTCGCACAGCCTTCTTCACATTTTCATCCCACCATGGTGTTTTCTTCTTTTTGCTTGTGCTACAATGTTTGAAGCCAAAGGAATCCTTTACAGCATCATGTATGTCATTCCTCAAAGCTTCCCACATTTCATTCAGGTCTTCTTCCTGTTCAGATCTCTCTTCTTCCACTCTGTTTAGAGATCCACAAAACTTCAACAAAGTCTCATCATTTACATTTTCAATGTTGATCTTCTTAACCTTTTTACTGGGCCTTGTTTTCTGCACAAGAAACTTAGTTTTCATCATCACTAATCGGTGGTCGGAGTCTAACGCTACAGAGGGAATTGCCTTGACATCCTTAACAATTCGGAGACTCGAGCCAAGAAAAAGATCAATCATTGTTTTCCTGTTGTAATCCCCTAGTTCATTATTCCATCCATACCACGTGTACTTATGGCTTTCCTGGTGTTTGAAGAAGGTGTTGAGCACTTTCATGTTGTTCCGGGAACAGAGATCCAAAATACTGTCTCCCTGTTCATTTCGATCACCAATACTAAAGTGGCCGATGGTCTGCTCATATCCCTCCCTGTCGCGGCCAATGTGGCCATTGAAGTCACCCATCAGAAACACTTCCTCGTCGCTCCCGCTTCTATCGATCACAGATTGTAGTGTCTCAAAAAATTCATCCCTTTCTGGCTTTGGTCTCCCTTGCTGCGGTGCATAGACTTGTATTATGCATAGTTTCTGTGTCTTCATCTTCATACTAACTTTAACAATCCTGTTGCTTACGCTTTCATAGGAACTCACAAAAGGTCCAACTTTGTCACTCACTATCACTGCCACACCATGTTGTCCGCTGGCCTCGCTGCTGCTGAAGCAGATGTAGTTGTTATGTAACACTGTCCTTGCGGAGATCTTATCCCTTGTTTCTGAAAGTCCCATTAGATCTATTTTTCTGTCTTGCATCATCTCCACAACTTCTTCGGTTTTGTCTTTTATAGTACCAATGTTTAGAATGCCGAATCGTAATCCGTTTTGACGTTCAAGGGTCTTAGTCCGTTTGGTCCATCCGGTTTTCTTCCTTTGAGTATTTCTAGCGGTTTGTTGTAAGCAACCAGCGGCTTGCTGGGCCTATCCTGGCGCTACCAGAGGCTGTTGTTAGCCAGCATAGCTGTTGCCCGGTCCCTACGGCAGGGACGTCACAGGTTGGATTTCATTTGGGACCTACCACCTTACATAATTTACTTAAAAGGTTACCACTTTTGCTGACTGGGCTACTGATTGAGGTTGAAATGGGCCCAAATGTACTACTTTTAAACGATCATCGGAAAAGCATTGGGTTTTTCTACCTAAAGGAAAAGAGAATGGCTAATTCCAAAGGTATGACTAAAATGGAGCGAACATATGGGTGTGTTTACAGGCTACGGTGTACCAATTGTTACCATACATACTGAAAGGAGTTCATTTGGTATAAAAATCTGAGAAGTAATGTGCTATTTCGCATTGTATCTAGTGGAGACTAGTGAAAGTTACTTTTAAGGAACACATTTTTCGATACCTGTCAATTTTTCACGCACACGTTTTAATATTTCTAATCATTTGCATAAAACATTGTAATTGATGAATACAGCTACCATCAAAGAGGTATGCTTAAGGAGTTCTTGTAGCTGTTCCATTGAATCCTTTCACCCACTTATTTGGTTGTAGGTGGTAACTTGTTTTACGATCTAATTGAAAACCCACTCTCTGGAAGAACGGTAGCCAAGGTTACATGCCAGATCTAATGGAACACCAAAATCGCCGATCCAGGTTGATGTCTGTGTTCTCTCAAGCTTTTGACGTTTCCTGAAAGAGAACCATTTCAGACAGGGTATTTTTTATCAATGGCAGTAAATAGACGCATGAAGCCATGTGAAGATGATAAAGGGTCAACCGAATCAATGTAACGGTGATTGAAACACGTAATGTATCCATCTCTTCTGGTCAGGTTAACAAGATATCAGAGTGCAAAAAGAGCAAATCCATAAGCTTGGAATCACCCGAATATCATTTAGCACAAACTGTCACTTACAGCTGACGATACATTTGATTATCTTTCACAAGAAGCCAATGGACATCAGTGAAATTGTTGGCAAAATCGGTTTTAGCCTTTATTCATTAATGTCGATTTGCATCCCTATTTCTGGAAGTGAGGTTTAAACAACATATTTTAGTTTCTTCTGCCAATCGAAGCTCTTTTAGTTTTCTTTTTGATTTTTAGCGATTTTTAACTAATAAATAACTGTATTTTTTTTGTATTTTTTAAAACAGGACATCTGTGATAACAGTATATATATGTACATAGTGTATATATGATATGACTGTAGATACATCCTGTAAAAAAATTCGTATAAAATAATAATAATAATAATAATAATAATAATAATGATAATAGGAGAAAAAAGTATGAAGCAAGACAAAGTTTATTGCCTACTCATACAATTTATCAACAGCCAAGGTAACATGACGTCAATATTATAGCAAAGGAAGTTACAAACTCAAAATGGGGAAATTTCATATCAGGAGAAATTAAAAGTAAAAATTCTAAAATAATTTTCTGTTAAAAAATTTCATAAAATGTATGCTTTTCTCGTTTTTTTAATTAATTAATTTTCTGAAACTCTGGGCCGGCATCAACACGACACTGTCACCTTTAATTCCAATGCACATTTTGAAAATTGCCTCCTCTGTTGGATAATTATTTCAAAACAAAGTGGTACTTAATTCTACTACTTTTCAATAAGTATCTTAACTTTCTGCACTTTCAATACGAAAAACATTGCTCCCTTCGGAGAATTGGCCTTCTTAAACTTCGCCCTGTTGCCAATGACTATGATATTTCTCGGCCAGATCTCCATGATTTTCAAAGATTAAATACACCTTGGTTGTGGGACCCAAAAGTAACGTTAAATATCGTTTCTCCATCAAATCGACAGATATAGGGATTCATTAATTTTTTGAATTTTTATTTAAAAAATCACTTCATTTCTCCCAATCACAATTTCAAGTGGAAACAGCGGTTAAACTGGTATTGAAATGATGATTAATTCAACACACTGGAATAGCAATAAGTAAGTACGAACACCAATGTACTCCCTACTTTGCATAAAAAGATGCTCTGTGTGTGTGAGTGTGTGGGTGGGTGTATTTTTCGTGTGGCCACCCACAGAATAACTGCTGTAATGTCACGCTATAAAAATCACTTTTTTCGAAGAACATTCCTCTGACCTCATAAATGACCATCAAATAACCAGTGTAGGCTTTGGAACCCTTAACCTAACAATTCTGTGTATCTGCAAGCGTGCACATTGGGGCAAAGTAAGTAAATTTGTTTTTATTGAAGTTGGAATAGAATAAACTGGAATTGATACTAAGAAAATCATGACCCCCTATTATAAAACACCAGGGTTTGCTGATTCCCAAATGATATTTCATTGTTGTGTGCAGATGCCGATCGAAATTAGTTAAGTGGCATGAGACTCAGGACGGTTTCAAGGCCAGACATAGGCTAAGGAAAAGGAAAAGGTTACTGTACATTTTCTAGAACCTCCTATCAATTGATCATTAAAGCAGTAAATTTCTCAGGCTTTAAGGAAACGAATTAAAAACTTAAATCCTGTTGGGACATTTTTAATTAAAGAAGCAGTTTCAGACAGTCGAAGTATCATACTTTGGCTGGCATTTGTAGAACCATTTAGTACACTGTAAGCCGGTTCGCTTCAGCTACAAACCATAGATGATGACAAGCTCTGTTTTAACATCTATTTGTGAGGGAGCTGAAAAGTGAGCTTAAGCTGTTAGCCTTGGCTAACAAATAAAAAAAATTTGTAATTCAATCTGTTCAAAGCCAACATTGCATCATTTGTTTTTTGATAGTTTCTTAATGTTTTGTTATCGCATAGATGAACCCTTACAGTAAGGTTTCAGGGCTACGGAAAAAGTTCGGGTCAATCAAGCAGGAAATTGTTCTTTATAAAAGGTAACAGCCACGAAAAATCATCCAGAATATTATTTGGTTTCCGATGAGGTGGTAAAACTAAAGTGTTTTGTTGGGATGAACTCTTTGGTTACTATATGCAACAACGCATATGGCGTGTTACCTGCTAGAACTGGTAGACAACGGATTAAGGGAACGTATTAAAGTAATGTCCACAAGCCTTTTCTGGTACAAATGCACGGCCAATACTAAGTGGAGTAATGTGGAGTAATGTTTATCTAATATCTGTCCTCTAATCCAAGGAGAGACGTAGCACTGGGCTTTCAAGCATGCATTAAATCTAGACATGTTTTTTCTCTCTACAGATCGGGATTGAAAGTTCCTCAAGAACTTACTTTTCTTCTGCCGTTGCTCATGGCCATCATTTCTATGTTCAGTTTTAACATTATGGAGCTGATGAATATCGGGTTTCTTTCAGACGATCAGGCAATGCTTATAAAAGTTTTTTTATCCTATAGCTCGCTTTCGCTAGCAAATTTTTGAATTTGTCTTTTCACCAAAACCTTGAAAATCGAAATTACTGGAGGATTTACAATAGTGTTTTGAATTTTATCAAATCGATTTTTTCACCGCTTCATGTTGGTGTTTTGTTTTCTCTATCTTCCATGGTAAAGGCTGATCTCTTTACTGGAACTTTTGTCTTCCAGTTCTTTTTTATATAACATCAGTGTTTCTTTGTCAGAGTTTCCTTCACAAACTGATCTTACAATTTGTCATCATAAATCCAAAACTAGGCCCAAAGGTTATTTATCGGGTTGATCACTTTACGCCCGCTGGCCTAGATTCCGTTAGCTATCTTCAAAGAGTGTGCTTCTGAGATATCTTCCTTATTGTCTAAACTTTTTCATTGTTGCCAATAGAAGTCTTCACTTCCGTCTTCCTGGAATGTCGTTGAAGTGCTATACCTCTGGACATTTCTGAACCATTTGATAAGGTATAGCAGGCTGGCTTGCTTCACAGGCTTTCTGCTTATGGTATTTTGAAAAGGCTTTTGGTATCATCCAGTCCTTTCTCTGAGGTCAAAAAATAGGTGTCATAGTGGATAGAATTATATTCGATGAGTACTCTATTACTGTTGGTATTCCTCAAGGTTCTGTTCTTGGTCGAAGACTCTTTCATCTTTACATCAGTGATTTTCCTGGTAATTTGTTCCAGTTCGTCAACATCTACATATACTGTTGACCCTACAATGAACTCGGCCATTGATCCCTAGGCAAATCACCAGAAAATAGTTAAACTTGCGAAAGGTTTGGAGGTTGACCTACAGGCTGTCAGAAGTTGGAGAAGGAAGTAGTATTTGGGGTTTTTTTAACGCGGTTGAAAAGCAACCGATGTCGTTTAGTAGAGAGTCGAGTCCTTATCCTTGTCCTTAGAACTACAAAAATACCCCTAATTTATGTCATTTTTTACATTGCCTGCTATCTTGACCTCTTTGTCTTTTCAATATCTATAAGTGAACATATTATCAGAATCCAGGTTTCTTAACATCTAGATTGTCCAAACGTAGATATTTTGTACTGTTTATTTTAATATTTTTTCTGGCTTGCGTTCAATACGGTCTTTTGACGACCTGCTTTCTGTTATCACTGAAAAGATTCAGCGTGCCCGGGAGGTTTCAGGTGAAGCTGTTGTTCAACGACATTTCAAAGTCTTGATAACGTTCGGCACTAAAATCTTATCTTAAAACTCATGGTACATTGTTTGTCTGGTAAAATCCTGTCTAGATTACAATCTTTTGTATGAGGTCGCAGTATCAAGGTTGCACTGAATGGCTACTCCTCCAGTAGACAAGTCATCAATGCTGATGGTCCTCAGACTTGCCTTAAGTCAAAGTTTACTTTTTACTATTTGTAAATCATCTGCCCGAACTTATCCTTTTAGAGTGGTATTTGATGTCATTACCACTTATTGCATGGAAAAACAACATCTGTTCCAAAAAGTTAGAAAGGCGGGTATTTTGCAAATTATATTCGAACGTCACTGAATGGGTGAGGAAATAAATGGTTATTTTCAATCAACAGAAAGCCAAGATTATTTTTATCAATTACCTTTGGGGATTTCATTTTCTCAGGTTATTTTTTGGAAAAGCTATGTCAAAGCTGATGCTAAAACAGGTTTAGACGGCTGGCTCTTTCAATCGGGTACAAAAGTACCTCTCTTGGAGGAATATTCTTTATCTTTACTTAATCTCCAAATGACTATTTATGTAATATTGTTTAACACATTTGGTTAAATGTTCCTACGTCCTATCTGAATCTTTTGAATCCAATCTAACCTCGTCATAAACCTGATTGGATCTGAGCTATTGGAACCCCTAAAACCACTTTACATCATAGAACTATGTCATTTTCCCCTTTTCTACAAGTGCTGTCATGGTCAATGCAGCTAGGGGCTTTCTTCTCTTGTACACCCTTGAAGATTACCCATCATGTTCCTCGCTCTTTAAATTTCCTGTCGTGGCTCCTAAATGCAGTTCACTTATGGCAAATTCCTCGCACTGAGACTCCCTGGAATTATTTTCTTTCTTTTTGCTTTCCTGGTGGCTATAATTGTAAACGGTTGAAAAGTTCTTAAAAGCGAGTCTTATCTACCCGTCTTATCCATGCCCTACTTGTAGCTCTTACCCTTTTAGTGGATTTACAGCATTATTTTCATCAGTGATCTAGTTTAAAAACGTATTTGACAAATATATTAACATCCTTATTAACCTTATTCTCTTTAGATTTTAATGATTTAGCAAGAAGCCCAACAGGTCTGTGTTAATATTGTCGTATCGTAAGCAGCAGATCTTCAGGTAGTTCTTTTTGGCCTAAAAGTGTTGTAAACTGGGTTGCACGAGTCTGAGAATGCCAGCTAATTACCCATGTTTTTGGTTTTGTAGCACGGCTGCTAGCGGGGACATATACAACTGGCTTTAAAATACTGTTTTTGTAACATCGCTTCCTTTCAGGCGCTTTTGTTCATGTCCAAGTCAAACGATTATTAAATTCAAAAGTTTATTACGGCCAAACTTGTACAAGTTATCCGAACTTTGGTCAGTGTATAGTAAAAGGTGAGGGGTTATAAAAAATGAAAGGAAAAAGTTTTGAGACCTTTGTGACTTGGTTTTGCCTTTAACAACATGGAAAGCTTGTCGCAAATTTGTTTCAAGGAACGTTTACTAAATACAAATGAAATGCCAATCATGATAAAAAAGGAATTTTCCACTGAGTGCTGTGTTAGAGGTCATCATGTATACCAAAGTGAATGGGAAGCGAACGTTGGTAGTGAGCTAATCGTCTGCAAAGAAACACGACCTGGTGCGCTTGTCGAGGATAAGTACGCAATGGCGCTTAAATACGATGATGTAACTGTTGGACATGTACCAAAGTTCTTGTCAAAAAAAGTGTATTTTTACGGAAAAAATGGTGGTGAACTTTTTGTGAGAATAACTGGCAAGAGACTATTTTCTAAAGATATACGGAGAGATGGAACTTCCGGCCTTGTATTCTTTCAAGTCAACGAATGTGGAAGTTCATGCAAAGCTACCATATCTCGTTTCAAAAGCTCTAAAGGATTACAACGAGTGCACAAAGATACAAATTAATAAGAAGAAAAAGAACTAAAGAGCTTGTACAATTTATTAAAGAAAAAATTCATTTGAAAAAAGGGGTTTTTTTGAAAAGTCGAAAATGTTTCTTATTTTGTGCGGATGAATTTTCCCCCTCTAATTATTAACGCAGATTTGTGGTGTTCCAAAGTTGGTATTTAAACGCCTCCAATTATTAACGCGGGTTGGTCAAAATAATTATTTTTACTGCCGCGTTGAATTAGAATAATTACGGTATTTGTGTCCATGGGGTTGACGAGCCCTGGGATTGCACACGTGTACATATCAAGGTAAACTTTACTTTATTAGTTTACATAAACCTACACAGTAATTATCCGCTGAAAAGCAGTTAACAAAAATTATCTGCCGTTGACACTGTGATTCTGTGGTCTCGCAAAAAAAAGGTACACTTGGTCAAGTCTGGTGAAAATTGACTGGTTATTCAAGAATGTCTGTCATAAGCATTAACAAATTGGAAAAACTGATACTCTTGACAGGACAGTTTAGAACGTAATGGTTATTGTTACACAATGTAGGTGACACACCTTTCTTCATGTTGTAAGACCACAATAATTTTTACTACTGAAAATGGTTTTTAAGTCTAAATTACTAAGTGAACATATTAAAACTATTTGCAGAGACAGAAAACAACAACAGCATAAAATTAAATTAACCATTTCATACCATTTCCTGTTCAAAATCTTTCTGGGGTGCTAAAATATACAGAATTCTACAAAATTATTTATACCAAATACTATACTTATAACCCACTTATGATAAATATATATTACTCAGAGAGAGAGAGAGAGAGAGAGAGAGAGAGAGAGAGAGAGAGAGAGAGAGAGAGAGAGAGAGAGAGAGAGAGAGAGAGAGATAACGAGCAATAATATGGAAAGATGCAGGCAGCAATCATCAAGTTTGTGTGTGTATGTACTTGTTTCCTGTATATAGGATAAATTTCAAGTATACATGTTGACAAAGAATAGTCTGGAATTGTTGGTTCTAGTTTTTCATACTGGTGGTTTTATTACAATGGCAAAATTCATGAACTTTCTAAACCTTTATAGGAAAAGAACTTTTTAATGGTAAAATCATGTCTGATCTGTTATTGTGCCTAAAAGGTCACAATATTTTCATAGTTCAAAGATAACTGTTGATTTCCCACAGTTCTTCTATCAATTTACAATTCATATGCCACATGTCCAGGTCCTTAAGCACTGGAAAATTAAAGCATTTTACTGCATACTTGACACTCAATGAATCATTACATGGTAATGACAGAATTATTAGTAACATAGTAGTACGGCTACCATTGGCTATGTACTGTGGCCAATAACTGGTAAAAATAGAAGACAAGTTAATCAACTTTATTGACACACTAGCTTATGTTGGATAGAGGCTGGTGGTGAAGTGAGGGAAAGGAGAGGAAGAAAGGTGATTGTTTTCCTTAGATTTTTATGTTACTTGACTATGGATCATATACAATTATAAACACTGCATATAAAGAGAAATAGATCCAACAATATCTTCAGTGCTATTTAACAACTGGAAGTATTCATGATCTGTTTCACAAAATTCACTAAAAACCTACAAAATATTTCTCAAAAGATTAGGAGTAAAATATATGCAAAAACAACTTCCAAATGCATTACTATAGAAATAATTACACCACTACAAAAACTACACAGCTTCTTCCCTTTTGTTTATAATAGAGAGCATTGGATTCATACATCAATTGTTAATCCAAAATATAGTTGCCTCTCAGTATTTGCCTTGCTTTAGCTAATGTACTTGAATCGGTCTTTGCATATATTTCATTACCAAGCTTAACTTTAGGCATATCTTTTCTTCCTGCAGCTGCTGCTTTGTGGCAGCCAATATGGAAGAAAAATGGTACCATATCTTGGGTGCAGCTTCCAACAACACGATCGGCTTCAATTTCTCTTGCAACTACAGCTGCAAAAGCACATAATGCCTTGCCAATACCACATCCACGGTACTTGCTTGAAACAAGTAGGCTTGCCACAGTCACTTCTTTTTCAGATCCTTGTGGTACTTTTGATACTTCATCAATGGTCAACTACAAAAGACAAAGTTGGATACTCAAATAATAAAGAAACATTGAAACAATAAATACCATGGCCTTTTTAACATAATAAAGTGAAAGCTACATTTTCATCAAGGGCAAAAACAGAAATTATGCAGTAAATTGTTTTAAATGTATACTTCTTTGGTCATAACTACACACATGGTTTGTACATATATGTACAAACCATATGTGTAGTTATCATGTCATAATTAAAATATAATGGCACCTACCATTCACATAATATTAATCCACTTTATACAGATAATTTGACTAAATGGGGTAAAAATACAGCTTTAAAAATTCCAAGTATTGCAAAAAGTCAGGCTTAGGTCATCTTTTAAATAAAAATAAATAAAGCAATATTATGAATTTTAAGCTCTTAATAATTTAAAGTCTACATCCAAGAATCATTAGTAAAAAACAAAAGACAAGAAAAAGAAATAGGTGTCTTTGAAAACAATGGAATTCAAATGAAGTGAAAGGAATGTATCTTTCTTCCAAAATGATTAGTTAGTGTAGTTACAGTGGCTAATATCTGACTAAAAAATATTGATCAGTAACAATCAATTAGTTTCTAAAGTAACAAAAAATAATGAACAGTGTCCACTTCTTCCTACTGACTGATTTTGTTGGTATTTTTTGCCAGGATTGATCAAATTACCACATCCAACAGGATGGATAGTTAAAAATAACTGATGAAACCAGAGAAAAATATGAAATAAAGTTTGACATAATTAATCATTCACTTAATACAAAAAGTGTGTGTATGTTAAAGGTCTGGTATAACTAGGGTGGAGTAGGATGTGTTAAGTTCCCACTGACCAAAAGGTACATTTGCTCATGGTCACATATAGTGAATGTAATTCAATCACCTCTGCCAGGCAAACATTTACACATGCATCTTCATGTCACTGGTTAACACTGAATAGACTTGGTGTTAAAGCAGAGATTTGGTGCTGTAACCACTTGCTTGCTCATCTTAACCCAGGTATAAGTTCTGGTGGTAATAGCAAAGGTACCTTTCGGTATTCCGCCACAAGTCATTCAATGTTTGTTTCAAAAAGCAGTGGCTACTGGTGGGTTCAGTTTGCATTTGTAGGTACAACTCATTGGAAAAATTTTATTTTATTATTCAGTTAGCACTTGGCTGTAAAAAGGATAGAGGAGAAATCTTGAAAAACAGGCTGCCATAAGTTCATACAGATAAGCATGCTGGGACCATGTGGCAGGGTCAGCCTGTGATAAGTCCAAGCAAGAGAACACTGCAGCCAGGAGAACCTGAACCTACAGTAGGAAAAAGAGCCGTGGTAACTGTGCTCCTGCTTGAATCAGATACCAAATATGGCAAAATTGCCAAGACCAATGAAGCTGAGGTCACAGCTGATGCTCTGAGTCTAGACAACACTAAAAAGCTTATGACTCATGACATGATAAAGCTCTTACATCTATGGCTTCCTCTATAGCCAATCTACAGCTGCATATATACATATTTATATACATATATATAATGTAATGAGTATATAGAATATCAATATGGTGGTAAGTGGTGGTTTGGCAAAAAAAAGAAGCTTATGACTGATAACATGATAAAGCTCTTACATCTATGGCTTCCTCTATAGCCAATCTACAGCTGCATATATATATACACACACACATATAAATCCAGTAAAGCATACAAAATAACTAGACAAATTTAGTAGTAACTGCTAAATTTGTCTAGTTATTTTGTATGCTTTACTGGATTTATAAACGCTCTGGAAACATTGAGCACTCTCAGTGAACATTGGTATACTTTACTAATATTACACACACATATATATATAAATAATGTAATGAGTATATAGTATATCAATATGGTGGTAAGTGGTGGTTTAGCATAGTACATAAGGTAAACAAATGAAATGACAACCTACAAACCAATACTTCAAACCAACCAGGCTCAGCAAAGAACTGCATATGCCCAATCAGACCAGTACTGAATTCCAAGCACTGACATAATAGTAGCATACTACACCAAATCTGTAACTACATGTACAAATAAAATAATGACAAAAAAAATACAATTTTCTGCAAAAACAAGGAAGTGTGTCTGTACTGATACCTACAATTCTTAAAAATTCCTTTGGATTCTAAATAATATCACATTTGTAATTTTCACCTTATTATTTATGTTGTTGATGTCTGATTCACATAAAAACACATAAAATNATATAAATCCAGTAAAGCATACAAAATAACTAGACAAATTTAGTAGTAACTGCTAAATTTGTCTAGTTATTTTGTATGCTTTACTGGATTTATAAACGCTCTGGAAACATTGAGCACTCTCAGTGAACATTGGTATACTTTACTAATATTACACACACATATATATATAAATAATGTAATGAGTATATAGTATATCAATATGGTGGTAAGTGGTGGTTTAGCATAGTACATAAGGTAAACAAATGAAATGACAACCTACAAACCAATACTTCAAACCAACCAGGCTCAGCAAAGAACTGCATATGCCCAATCAGACCAGTACTGAATTCCAAGCACTGACATAATAGTAGCATACTACACCAAATCTGTAACTACATGTACAAATAAAATAATGACAAAAAAAATACAATTTTCTGCAAAAACAAGGAAGTGTGTCTGTACTGATACCTACAATTCTTAAAAATTCCTTTGGATTCTAAATAATATCACATTTGTAATTTTCACCTTATTATTTATGTTGTTGATGTCTGATTCACATAAAAACACATAAAATTTGATCCATGCTGAGTGGTGCCATAACAAAAAATTTCTCAAAAGTTAACATCCTGTATTTCTGTAACCATTTGAAACATTGATGTCAAATTTTAAAGATCTATTCTTAAAATTTTCATAAAATACTACAAAAACAGCCAATTCCCTAAATGATGGGCGACATAACCCCAGCAAATGACATGAAATTACTCTTGAGTTTGTTAAGTGGCATCATAACTGAACAAAACTGGCTAAAGTCTGGCCTGCAAAGCATATATCCTAAACCACTTAGTACCACTTAGTACCCACTTAAAAACGGATCAAGCAAATAATCCACTTGGTCAATTATTTTAAATGTTATTATACTAATCCTAAATCACGCCCAATTTAGTTTTTCAGAATGCAGCAGCAGCGACCAAACAAAGAAAACAAAATTGGTAAGAGAAAAAAATTGAACTTTTGCCGTGAGATTTATGATGGTATGAGCATGACCCTTTTCTTTCGATACTTATTTACAACAATACAAAAATAAACGTAAGCTAATCTCTTGTGCCTCAGGACGATATTTGTCTGCTTTTATATTTATTAATCTAGTTAAACTTCTTTAAAAGATTTTGGTCGATTTTTTTTTTTAACGTAGTAATTAGCGGCATTTAACAAAATCTTGTCACTGGAGTAGGGGATAAGTTTAATGGAATAGTGAAAAACTAATGGAAATGGAAAACGAAACATTATTTTTAAAGCCCACAGCCTTGGGTAACCAACATCACTCTATACTTATATTCAGACTTCCTTTATTTATTAACATTGAAAATTCCAAAATATTGGATCTGTTAACAGGGAAATGGAGCGTAATTAAATTCTGCAGTACGAAACGCTCAAGTACTATTTGTTAACCAGATTTTCTTCCAATGTTCTTATCACGACTTGTGTACCCTTCCCATAAAATCTGGGTACTCGTAGTGCATTCTATGCTCATTTCAAACTGGATTTGACATGCAGGCCCAAGGCATGTTCACTACCCTACTGGGCGGTCTTCTTTGCAATCCATGAAAAATACAAATTTCAAAAATTAGTAATAGTTTAATCAATTATCTGTCCGTTTTCTGCCTACAACAGCTCCATCTTCTTTGGTATCACTGTTCAGAAAACACACGCAAGGCCTGCGTTGTAATACTTAAATGCATACAAAATTTTTACATTAATATTTAATTGTCACCACAACAGAAAACTGACTGTATGCCATGTACACCTCAAAGGGTAACTTCGCAAGAAAGACAACAAATGTTTGGGCACAACACAGATCTTTCATGCCTGCAGCCTGAAGTGGAGTCTAATTAAATTTACATACCGTTTCTCCACTCTGATGCTTGGCTAATAATTCTGATATATCTACTCCCATCAACCGTGATGCTTTTTTTACAGTTTCGGGAGGTACACCAACTTTAAGCATTCTTGCAAAGCGCTCCTTGTCGTGCGCTCCTGTTTTGGGTCCTTTCAGAAGCACGACGTGCCCTATCACCTCCGCTTCTTCGGTCTTCTGTCCAGGAATGCCTCTTATTGCAAGAAGGTGACAAGGTAATCCATTAGAAGAGCAAGCAACTGATCCAGCTGATAAAAAGTTCTGTTCATCGTAACCTGCATCTGCAAAACGGTCTGGCCATTCCTTAGATATTAACACCTCTGTCTGCTTAATTAGCTTCTTGTTATCAGGAACGTCATGAAGCTTTACAAAAAGTACCTTTGATTTGTTAAAGTACCGTCTTGTGATGAAAAAATACAATCCAACGCCAGCCAAACCAAGGATAATAGTTGCGTGGACCTCTGTTACGCCTAATATGGGCCAAAGGCTACTGTTTGAAACCATTATTTAACCAAATTTTACGCAAACTAAAGAAAATGTTTCAAGAACTTGAAAACTGAGGCGTTTTTGAATCCTTCGAGTCAACAGCCTCAGTCTGTAGTCGAGGTAACAAAACAAATTGGAGTGCCCTGCCTCCTTCTTTGAGTTCTTGGCAACAAAGATGATCCAGTTTGCCAATTAATATCATGTCTACTATGAAGATTAATAATCGTTTTGTCATGAAAATGTTGTGTTTATTTAATTGACTTTACAGTACTTGATTTGTTCTTTTATTTTTCTTAAGTCTATATATTTACCACGCTGATTTTGTGTTTGATAAAGCCTTAGTTCAGACCTACTTCTGCATGCAATTTTTAAGAATTTATCAAACACATGAAAGATGACATTCGGACAACATGGCGACGCGTGTTGACTCTTGAGGAGAAATACTTGAGAGGAAAGTCAAATCCTCACTAGTTTCTTACCATCTTCGTTTGTAATCTACAATATTATGAAAAGAAGAATCTTGAATGTCGGCACTTTAAATGTGAGAGGATGCAAGGACGAATTTAACAGAAACCTAGTGCTGAAAGACATCGAAAAGTACGAGCTCCAGATACTTGGTCTGACAGAAACACATATCAAAGGCGAAGAGCAAGTCACAGACGTAAGCATCAATGGAAAGACCTTCAAATTCTTTGAAGGAGGAATTAAAGGAGATAGCAGTTTCTCGGGCGTAGGATGTGTTATAGACTCAGATCTTCAACCCAGTTTCAAGAGAATAAATGACAGAATCTGTCAAGCAACTACGTACACTAATAAACAAAAACTGTATAGGATAAATGTCATCGTAGCCTATGCACCTACCCTGCAAGTATCGGAAAAAGAACCAAGGAAAAGAGATGAGTTTTATCAACAAATCGATCGACTTCTTGCAGCAGAAAAGAACAGTAAGAACACTGTGTTTCTCTTAGGAGATTTCAATGCCAAAACTGGCTCTGGTTATAAGCTGTACAAAGAGAATATGGGAAAGTATGGGAAAGGAAAGTTGAACAGCAACGGAGAACACCTACTTAACACTCTACGAGATAATAATATGCTCATCTCGAACACGTGTTTTCCTCACAAGCTTGCACATCGAACAACCTGGACGTCACCCCAGAGAAATGGAGAATTCAAACACCATGATGGCACCATCAGGCGTAATCCCTACAGAAATCAAATTGACTACATTATAGTCAAGAACTCTCAGAAACGCCTCATCACGGACTCACGATCATATGGCGGTTTTGAAACCCAAACCGACCATAAACTTGTGAAGATGCAAATGAAGCTTGAGTGGTGGAAACTTCCACGAACGAAACCACAGAGCAAAGTTACAAATCGAAAGAATTTTCAGAGCCCAGAGATCTGTCAAAAATATCAAGAATCGGTGTTTGATAAAATCCAAGCAGTATCAACAAGTAACCCAAACCAGCAGTGGAAGGACATTGCATCGATCCTACACAAATCTACTGAGGAAACTATAGGTTTCAGGAAAAACAACATAAGACAACATGATGATCCAGCTGTTGCAGAGCTCAGCAAAAACCAGAAAAAATTGAAAAGTGATATTGAATCTTGTACATCGGCCACGCAGAGAAAGGAGTTAAAGAAAGAGAGAAATGCTGTACTGAATGAACTGAAGTGTAAACTCAGAATCCTGAATGAGAAAAGCCTTGATACAGAACTGAAGGAAGTTGAACAGAGGAAGTCAGATGCTAGTAAATACTATGAAGCGGCAAAAGTGATTCAACGAAAAACACCAAGGAAAGATCCGAAAATCATTGATGATGAAGGGATGATTGTGAGCACTGACAAAGAAAGATGCAAAATCATCACAGCTTTCTTCACTAAACTGTTTGTCAAGGAGGATGTTGACGAAATGAAAGCATACCCTCCGGTTGAGATGGAAACCCCTTTCACAGAGGAAGAGATCACGAAAGTAGTAAGGAAGCTGAAAAACAACAAGAGCCCGGGTCCTGATCACATATACGCAGAAATGATAAAATACAGTCCAACAATCGTCCACCGTAAAATTGCTGAAATACTTCAACAAACGTCAGCGGGACAGCAACACCCAGAAGTACTACGACAAGGCAATCTACGACCACTGCCAAAACCACCCAAAAAAGGTGAGAAAGTGAATGTAAGACCTGTTATTCTGCTCTCAACCCTGAGAAAAATCCTGTCAATGTGCATGATAAACAGATGTTGGGACAGACTTAAAACCTTCATACCACCTGAACAAGCAGCTTATCAACCTGGTAGATCCACCACTGAGCAAGTTTTTGCAATCAAAACACTAGCAGAAAAAGCTATCACCTCATCTGACTACACTATCTTCATTCTGATGTTAGACATGTCGAAGGCCTTCGATTCGATAAACCGGGCAAAGATGATGTCGTACTTAGAGGAAGTTTTGACAGCTAGTGAGATGTACATGATGAATATCTTGATAAATGACGTAGTTATCAAAGTCCAATGTGGTAAGGAGGAAGGCTCAGAGATTCACACAAACGTTGGTACCTGTCAGGGGGACTGTCTTTCCGCTGTACTCTTCATTGTTTATCTTGCTAAAACCATTAAGCCAATGCCAAAATTCATTGAGCGCCAAGACTACAAGAAGTTTATGTGGTCGGAACTTGACTGGCTTGTACCCCGGGACAAACATAACATCCAGATTGATCCCAAGTACTCTGACGATATTAACTTTGTGAGAAGCTGGTACCCTAAGATAGAACAAGCGAAAAGAATCGTACCACCCATGCTGAAGGAGAATGACCTGACAGTAAACAACTCGAAAACCGAAGAATACGAGATATCCATGAACGGTAATGATCTGTGGAAAGAATGCAAAATCCTTGGAAGCCTACTGGATACCTGCTCAGATATTAAAAGAAGGCATGGTCAAGCAATAACAGCATACAACAAATTCGAAAGGCTGTTCAAAAGCTCCTCTGTCAACCAAACAACAAAGCTAAAAGTCTTTGATGCATATGTAACCAGTATCTTTTTATACAATAGTGAACTCTGGACTCT
The DNA here is from genome assembly GCA_003991215.1 of Morbakka virulenta. Lineage (NCBI taxonomy): Eukaryota > Metazoa > Cnidaria > Cubozoa > Carybdeida > Carukiidae > Morbakka > Morbakka virulenta. The sequence goes on from RDPX01000147.1 coordinate 846,283, forward strand.
CTCTTCACAGTTAAGCAAGCAAGTAGATTGTATACAACGGAAGTTTCTGCGTCGAATTCTGAAGGTCAGATGGCCAAAAGTGATAAGCAATGAAAAACTGTATGAAAAAACAAGACAACAACCCTGGAGTGCTTTGATCAAAAAGAGAGCGTTAAATTGGCTAGGTCATCTTCTGCGTCTAGATAAATGGACCCCTGCAAGAAGATCTCTGGAAGCCTTCCTTACTCCTTGCAAGCGACCACCAGGACGACCAAAAGAAACTTGGTTAAGTTATATCAAAAGTCTACTCTCAGGAAACAGTGATGACATCGACTGCAGTAGTTTACAAGGAATGATCCATGACGTTGAAAGAATATGTAGTGACAGAGTGAGGTGGAGAGGTTTAGTGAGGAACATGAAGTTATAATGCATAACGTACATGTAAAGAAGAAAAAAAAAAGAAAGATGAGCAAGGCTGTGAAACCTTCACGATTGGATGTCGATCCAAACTCACCCAAAGCTGCAAAGGAATCGAAGCACTGGAAAAGGACTTTTGATAACTTCATTACTGAATGTGGAACTGATGCCCCCGATAAATTCAAGTCCATCGTAAATTTCACCAGGTTTGAAATTTCAAAATTCAATTTCAAACCGGGTGAATCTCTTGACGAGTACCTAGAAGAACTTAAAAAGCTGAGTAAACATTGAAACTTCAGCGCAATTACAACGGATGTATACCGTTTTGAAATGATAAGGGACTCATTCATCAATGGTCTTTCATCAAACTATTTACCACATCTTCTTTTGGAAAATGAGAAATTGACACTTGATCAAGCACATGAACGTGTCAAAACTCTTGATCTTGCTCAGAAAAACTCTTAAGTTTATTCGCAACAAAATAATCCACCAACTGTAGCTGCTGTAACAACCAATCCAGAACAGGTCGAAGAAAACACATTATCTCTTACAGCTTTACCAAAAGGTTCAAATACCAAAGCAATCAATCCACGCAAGAAACTATGCTACTTCTGTGGAGGATCAATGCATGCTAACCGATCCTTGTGCCCTACCCGAAATGTTACCTGTCACAACTGTTCCAAAGTAGGACACTTTTCAAAGGTTTGTCGATCTACTAAGAAAGAATCTAACTTATCTGCCATTTATTCATCACCAACACTTTGTGCTGTCTCGAAAGTCTGTCCACCAAATCTCCGTCATGCATCAGTACCTGTTATTGTGAATAACCAAACTCTGGATGCATTGATTGATTCCTGCAGCTCTGGCAGTTTTTTTCAGGGAAGGCGCTTTTAAAAGACTTCAATTTCCACAATCACCACCTAACAAAACTGTTTCTCTTGCACTAACATCAATGGAGTCTACAGTTATCGGGAGTTGTCAGTTAACACTTTCTTTGAATGAACAGACTTATGAGAACGTTAAAGAAGACATTCTCCGGAATCTATGTAGTGATATGATTTTGGGTTATGATTTCCAGAAACAACATCAAAACTTAGCTTTCCAGTTTGGTGATCCGGAACCTGACTTACTTATCTCACAACTGCCCAAAAGTAACATATCTGCAATGTCTAAATCGACAAGTACCTTTGCCAAACTTGCCGATGTTAAACCGCCTTCACTCTTCAAAAGTCTTCCAGAAGATATCAAATCGATTGCAACAAAGTCGAGACCTTTCCATAAAGATGATCGAGCTTTCATTGAACAAGAACTTCAAGCTCTCTTTAAAGTTGAAAAAATTCAGAGGAGTGATTCTTCGTGGAGAGCTCAAGTCTTAGTTGCTAAAGATGAACTTACCAGACATCACAAGTGATTATGTATCTATCACCATATCCAGTTACAAGAATCTGAAAGGAAGTATACAGCATTCGAATGTCTCGGTAATTTATATGAATTTGGCGTTGTCCTATTTGGCGTAACCAATGGCGCCCCCTCTTTTCAAAGGACAATGGACGATTTAGTCAAAGAGGAAGGTTTGACAATCAAAAGCCCACTAAGATTAAGAACAGTAAAATCCAAACTTGGAGGATGGAGCTTGTTGAGTTTTCTTACACTATCAAATACCGTAGAAAAAAGGATATTTGAATTTTACATTTCAACCAATTATGGATAAATTACTTGGAAAATACCCAGCTAGTAAAACCCTTATATTTTGTATCATATATGTTTTGAGAAAAGAAATTTATCATCAACTCTAAATTTACTTGCTACTGGATAAGGCGATGCCAAAAGCGTTCAGATGATCAGGTGAGAGTTTTCCCAGTTTAAGCATCTGTTAGAAAGACCCCATGTACCTTTATGTGCCTAATCTCATGCAAAATTCGATCAAATTTGAACAATAACAACAACAGCAACAAATCTGCTAGTTTCATACTAGTAGTTAGTTGTTTTATATAGATCCGATAAATTCAAATATTAAAAACATCTTACTTCCGTAAAAAGTAACTACCTGGAAGGTGTAATTTCGCATCCCTTGATGAGTATGTATGAGAATATTCTTTGTGTTTTATAAGAATATGCATTGCCTATTTTGCCATTTCTATACGAATAAGAATTTGGGGTTTAATAATAATAATAATAATAATAATAATAATAATAATAATGATAGAAAGGTGGGTTCATATCGCAGTTGTACTGGACGGGTTTGAGAAGATTGCTTCCTTGAGCAAAGGGTTTGTAGTCTATTCTTAGTTCTTCTAAACCAACTAGTAACCCAGGAATGTTTAAATAATATCCACAAACTATTTTTCACGTCTTTTGGGCTGCGTTTTCCAGTGGAAACTATTTTTAGTTCCATGTTATTTACTGCTTCCAAACCCAGCTGTATGAAGTGGTTATTGAGGAAAACTCAGATTATGTCAGCAGTTTCGTAATTCAGACGGATTGGCTCACTATTGCTACTGAGGTATGTCTTGTTTACCATTTTATCATAGATGGTGTATTTTGTGATATTTTACATATTTTGAGGTGTTTTAAGGATGGTTCATTAAACTTCGGGCGTTACAGTTTACAACTTACACTTCATGATTGAATTTTCTACATTCTCAATGGACACGTTCTTACTATTCAGTCATATCCTGTGCACACAAGTCTAATTTTTCGTGGCGTTCGGCTATGTCGTATAGCTACTAAGTTGAAAAATTTATTTAGATTTTCCACTTATCAAAAAATGTTTTTTTGCTTTGGAAAGACACTCAGATGTGCACGATTGGTACTCCTCAAACGTAACCAGTACAATTGTTAATTCTTTTATTGTATTAATTTATTATGAAATTGGCTGCTTGGCTTCTGCTTGGGTTCTGCTTGTCCAGCAAATATGCAATAGGTCCCTTAGATGTACGTTATGATTCTTTTCTTCTCTCTCATTGGTCAGCTTGTTGAGTACCTAAAAAAAGGAGAACACGTTTTGTCGATACATCAACCAATGTGCAAAGATCCTCGCATAGATCCTATGCATCAGTCATAAGGCAAAATTCGCTCGTGGAATCCATGAACACTAGTACATTGCAGTGCACAAAACGCTCAAAACATGAAAATATTTATATGTTCTTAGATCAGTTTCAGCTATTATCTTTATATTTGAAGTATCATCAAACGACATCTCCCATAATTATTGCCTTGAAAGATCACCTATAGTCAAAGTATCTTTCACTATTAATAATAATCTCTGGGATGTCAAATCTGTATCACACAACACCACTCCAAACTAAGTCCTAAATTTCTCAGTCTATGTTAACGTTATCTTTACAAAACCAGCACTGCTCTATTTTTTATAAATATCCGCAGATTCGTCACAAAAATAGAGTAAAATTGTAAATTTTTAATCACTTCAATCAAGGCTTGTTGTGCTTCTAACACAATCACAGCTTCTTCTTTCTATACGATAGCATGCTACAAAGACTTACTCTACTGCATGAGCACAGCTACCCTCCATACCATGCTCTCTATCCGAATTATAGCCGTGAATACCGGATTTCCTGAAAAGAGCGCCGGGGGTACTCATTTAAATTTTGGTCTTTCAATTAGGGTGCTCAGTCAAGGAAGGCGCTTGTTCGAGGAAAAATACCATTAAAATTTTCAACGAAATTGGCCATCACATAGTTTTTATGAGCAATGCCAGTCTTTACACAACCCCGGCTGCTTAGTCTGTAGTTGTTATTCTTCCTAGTCTGTAGTTACTACTTTTTTGTGCAAAATCATGGCAACTTCCATTTTTCCTTCTTTGCTCCATCAGGACAAAGCTCAATCAACTGTTGCCAACCTTTTCTCATTTTTCAGAACCTTTCCTAATTAAAAAAAGCGTCTCTTGGGATTTCAATACGTCTCGTGATTTATGTCACATTTCCTTTTTTTGTATATAAACTTTCCAAGTTAAGTACATTTCATAACTTGTTTAACGGTAACACCTTCAATTTGTGACTGGCATCTGAGACTTAGAATTTTTCCTAGCGCTAAACACTCCGTCTTTTTGCAGTTGATTATCAATCCCTTCAACAACTGACAGTATTACCTTCATGAAAATGAACATCTTGTCTGTCGTTGGGGCTGGATGTGAAGACTCCACCAAGAAACGGTTTCCAATATTTTACTTGTAAAGATCATTGCGTCTTATAACACTTTAAAAACAAAGTTCGCATTAAATGAAATATATTTGAAAGCGTTTAATTAAAATTTTTACTTAAATTTTAGGCATTTTCGCAAAAAACTCACTAAAAAGTGACATCAAAGGAAGAAAATTGAACAGAAAATTTCCAAACTGATAGAATTAAACCTCTTAATACAAGAAATAGTTCGCTTGTGCTGGAGAATTGTGGAAGACATTGTTAAACTCTTTCGGTAATGCAACTTCACACCTGTTACCAATGTGTAGGGTCAATCAACCGAGCAAGTGGAAACCCTACTTAAATGAAATTTCTTGAAAAATCTGATAGATTGTTAAGCTTAGTTTTAAGTTTTTATGTTCGTTATGATCTAAATAAAACCCAAGTTTGTTCACCTGCTTGGCTCAAGTCACAAGGAAAGCTCGATGCTTTCTAAGACGACCTTCAAAGAACTTTAGGTCGTAAAACAACTCATTTGAATATCGGTCTGGGCTATTTTAATGCCAAGGTTGGGAAAGAAAATAAGTCATGTATGGGAAAGTATCCATACATTATGCGAATCAGTAGAGATACTGAACAGATAATTTTGCACTAATGAACGTAGTATGAAAAGGTTTATTCTGGCGTATTTTCTCAAAACCCGCCCACAACAAGGTAAAAACATATTCCACCATCCCCAACAAGGTCAAAGCAGGTAATTCAGCTGTAACTGTTTACACAGAGAGAGAAATACACACAGAGAGACACACAGACACACAGTTAGACTAAAGATCTTCCCAGTAAATAATCAACAGAAAGAGCCATTTTTTCAAATCGATGATTAATAAAATGACATAGTGAAATAAAGTTTCACCACAGCAATGATCTAAGTCTTTCAAAATAAATATATAACCCAAATAAAGGTTACTTATTTGAATACCTTCTTTCTGAACAACGTACCTTTAATATATTCACTGCTTGTTTACTAATCCAGAACCAGCTATTTCTTTTTCAACTCCTCCAGATATCAAGCCTGTAGCCAATCCAGGTAGAATTGGCTTTGCCAGAAAAGGTAGTGTTCTTAATGCTAATCCAGCAAATGAACTAAGAAACTGACCTTCATCTGTGAGATTAGCCTTGATTTGTTTGCCTGATAAATTCAAAGTGACACCTTTGTTTTAGTTTTTGGGTACATCAAAGCATGCTTGCCATTCACATCATTCTTACTTAATCTGAGATGAACATCTTTTTTAGTTTAAATTGTATCACGCAGCTTGTCCTCTTGTGCTTTCGAGATGTTTACATTATATTTTCATATGACTCATGTTTTTTTTGTATGTGAAATATTTCATTTATTTTCCCTCTTTGATATGAGGTCGGATGGTTAAGTTCTCATCCTGCAAGTCTATTGGGTGGTTGTTCTGGTCAGTTAACCAAGTCTACATTCTACTTATGGTTTGAATGTTACTGGTAGATATACCTACCCTTTGTGTAGGTTCTTGGATAATTTTTTCACCTACACCACAGAGAAAAAAGAGTACAAGACGGGATTAAAACCATCATTGACGTATGAATAGTCAATGGTATTGTTTTGAACGAGAAGTGTGTTTATACTTAGGATGTTAACGATATTTTCACTCTCAACAGTACCTGTATACTTTTGATAGTTGAATTCCAAGATTGAGGCAAGGTTATTTACGTATGTAAAGTCGACCTCGTATCCGTTTGTGATAGTCAGATTACATTTAGAAGTGTTTCTCTATTTTCTGATATTGTAATTAAATTTTAAGCAAATCCAAAAACTTCTAGTTGACCTTGGGTATATCTATTTATTGCACTCACCTCATACGCTCCAATAGTTATCTGGTGATTTGATTTTTCATCGTTTTATTTAAATACATTATTCTCTGACGTAATATTGGAAAAACTCCACAAACTTCATACTTTTTATTTTAATCTAATTCAAGAGGTGGGTTGAATTCTGTGTCAATTCTACTCCCACTGTCACTGATGATAAACGTTTAACCTGGCATTTTTATTTTAGCCGATATTTTATTAAACAACATTCACTTGAGTTTCATCAGTTTTAAATTTCAGCAACCTATCACTGATTTAGTGGGAATAAGCTTGTGTTTGTGGGGGTACATTTTGACTAAACTGACATTCAATTGTTATATTAGTTGTTCTAGATTTCAAAGCATCAATTTAACGGCTAACATCAAACACATATAGTGGATAGAAGGTTTTATAATCATATGCATCTGTAACACCGTTTGATACCAGTTTATCCATACCAAAATATTTTCGTCTATATTGCATTTTATTGAAATTAAGATGGTAATCAGTCGCTAGATATCTAACATTATTCAACTCAAGATATGCATTTGTTCCATTGACATGGTCAATATTGCGCAGTTGATCTCCTGATTACTCCTTTTGTTTGTATGAAATGGTAGGATAATCCACCTTGGATAGTCTGGAGAACTCTTGTTACTCAGTTTCCAAGTAAACTGGGTATCTTTCTTCACCTGTGTCGTACTACATTTCCGCATTCTAAACCCAACATCTAAGACTGGTTTGTTTTCAATTGTTTTAATAAGCTCAAATCGTTCCATATTGCTTGGTTTTACAACGGACATGGAGAGGGAACGTTTAGTCAAATGAATTTTTCCTGCGTCAACTCCTCCAGCTCTGAAAACAGCGTCATTATGAAACTGACGTTTAAAAACTAATGTCATCATAAACCCATACAAAACTTTGTCATAATTATCACAAATACCAAGAGCGTGAAATAGTGGGATTGAAAATGAAAAGTTTCCATTCAGCTTACTTGCCATAAGGTAACCTTTCCATGCTTTCATACCCCCTACTGTCGTCTTTTGGGAGGGAATCGGTATCTTTAAACCAGAACATGTTAATTTCCCCTGCTTTTTAAAATCGTCTAGATAAGTCAGTATTCCAAACATCGTACTTGAGTGAACTGGATGGTTTAGTCTCTCAATTTGTTTGCCACCAACCTACAGTAAAATGTTGTTAAATAGATAAGGTAGGGCAGAGTGTTGTTAAACAATCAGGCTTGGATCTGCATAAACAGTACCATCTCCTTTTTGGAATTGTCCTTCCATGGTAAGATAGGCTTTTGCTAGAAAGTAAAACTTATCAGGGTGATTGATGTGAATGTAATTGCCATCCTACTGGCTAATGTCAACACCAGGTTTAGGCTTGTACTTATGATACTGGAGAGACTGGATGCATCTGTGGTGACTAAATTTCTCTTTGATATCGAATATTTGTTTAGCTGCCATACTTTATATGCATGACAGAATATAAAAGGGAAATCTTGTGCACCCAGAGAAACACTGAGCAAGTTCAAGAACCGAATACAAGAATCTGTGACTAACTCTGTCCGTGCGTTTTAAAAAATCTGAGTGACGGTGTATGTTTTTAAGGAATAATAAACATTTTGTTTTACAAAAAGGCAATGCCTAGTTTGGTCGGAGAAAATGTCGCTAGAAATACAAAACGAGGGCTCAAAGGGACTCAAGGACCTCAAGGACCTCCAGGACTACCGGGTAACTCGGTCAAATGGGAACAGTTACTCGACTGGTCACTTTCTTCAGTACAATCATATACCTTAAAAACAGATAAAGATTTACTAAATCTCTTGGTCAATCTGGAATTTGTTGCTAGATATAACTACGGTCAAACATATCCCACAACAATTATATCTGAATCAGCAATAGGTAAGCGTAAAGAAAAGCCTACAATGATTCAGCTTTCCATAGCAATTGGAGATGTGACAATTGCTCTAGAAATCTTCGGACCAGGTTTTAAGACCGTAAACGTGTTTGAAACAAAGAAAAAATTGAATGAAAATGAACTCAACAAACCTTTATCTGCATATCCAATGGGCTCAAAAGGTTTGGTTGGAGCTCAAAGTGAAAGAGGGTTGCAGGGACCAAAAGGAGATAAAGAAGACAAGGGAGACAGGAGTAAAAAGGGCAAAACAAGACCTAAATGTGGCAGGAATTAAAGAGGACCTGAAGGTAACCCTAGGCTTGTGATTATTTAACCAGATTGAGGAATTTAATCAACGCCAACAGGCATCAGTTTAGCACCTATGAAATTGATATGGGAAGGTGTAGTTCACTGGTACCATAAATATGAGTTAAAGCATGGTATGCAGAATGTTAGATTTGTTCATGCTTCAGCTCTCATGGAGCGTAAACATAAGCTAGTACCAAGTCCAACTCGGAAATGGTTCTGTACTGCGAATGATCAGTGTATAGCAGGTCGTATTGAAGTTAGGAAGCGGCTAAAGTGGTGAATGAGTCCTTATGGACCAACGGTAATGATGGCGCAATCTGCAAGCGTATCGCGGTATGCTGAGGGCACTTTAATTACATTGTGTGGCCATCCGCCGGTGAAAGGCAATGGCAAACCTTCACTGTATGCTGCCAAGAACAATCATGAAATACACAGATCAACTTATTTCGATAACAGCGTTAATGGTGCTGGTGATCGTACAGTCATCAATGCCTCGCTCGGTCAGGATACCTATGATCGACAGGTGGGGCCTGACTGTCATCCAGATACTGTCAAGAATAAAGCTACAATACGAATTGCAACCTGGAATGTTCGGACCTTATATCAAGCAGGAAAACTTGCAAACGTTATATTCGAGATGGATAGAATGAATGTGAATGTGCTGGGTGTGTGTGAGACTAGATGGCCTGGTACAGGATGTTTCGAGACGGAAGAACATAAAGTTATTTATTCTGGAGGTGGAAATCACAAAGAAGGAGTTGGTATGATACTAAACAAAGAGATGAGTAGATATATTCTAGGATACTGGACCCTTTCGGAGAGAGTTCTCCTGGTTAAAATCAAAGGGAAACCTTTCAATCTATCTATCATTCAGGTCTACGCGCCAACTGCAGACAGAAGTGATGAAGATATAGATAACTTCCACGAACAGCTTGATCAGGCTATGGAACAATGCAAATCTTACGAGGTTGTCATGGTGATGGGAGATTTAAATGCGAAGATCGGAAAAGGAAAAGTAGGACATACAGTAGGTGACCACGGTCTGGGTTCTCAAAATAAAAGAGGAGAAAGATGGATCGACTGGTGTAGAGCTCACGAACATATAATCACAAATACTTGGTATAAAAATCATAGTAGACGCCTATGGACATGGAAAGATCCTGGTAATAGATATAAGAACCAAATCGACTATATAACCATCAACGCCCGATTTAGGAATGCAGTCAAACAAGCAAAAGGCTACCCCGAAGCGGACTGCGGAAGTGATCACAATCCTGTTGTAGCAACAGTAAAGGTGAAGCTGAAAAGATTGAAGCGTACTACACCTGGAGCAAAACTGCAATGGAATATTCTACATGAGAGTCAAGAACTCAAGGACCGATGTGCAGTGCCGGTACGAAACCGTTTTGAAGTTCTAGAAAACGACGGAGGAAGTAAATAGGAAGTGCTAAAGGAAGCCCTAGTAACTACAGGTAAAGAAATGATCCAACCGAAGGAAAAGACACAGAAGAAAACTTGGATGAAGCCGGAAATCTTACAGAAGATGAGAAAGAGGCAAACATATGCAAATAGAGATTCAGATCAGTACAAAGCTTTGGATCGGGAGATTAGAAACGACTGTAGAAAAGCAAAAGAAGACTGGATAAATGAACAATGTCAAGAAATCGAAAGCTACCAAAGTTTGGACTCTAAAATTTTGTACAATAAGATCAAAACGTTGACAGGAAAGAAATTTGTTCTTCAAGCGGAGGCATTAAGGCAAGGGATGGTACTTTGATAATGGAGAAAGAAAATATCATGGAACGTTGGGATGAATATGTAGATGAACTATTTGAAGATACAAGAGGAGAAAAACCACACATTCTGAAAGCTATGGACGGTCCAAAAATTCTCCCATGCGAAGTTAAAGTTGCAATCTCGAAGATGAAAGCTAATAAAGCGACAGGTCCAGATGAAATCTGCATCGAAATTATCAAAACCCTCGAAAATTTGGCATCCTAAAAATAACAGACCTGCTAATTGAAATTTACGATAGCGGAGAAATCCCTTCAGAACTTAGCAAGTCTGTGTTCATCGCCTTACCTAAGAAACCAGGTACAATCGAATGCCAACTGCACAGAACAATCAGCTTAATGAGTCACGTTGCAAAGATTCTAATGAGAGTTATAATGGCCAGAGCTAGAAGATCAATAAGACCAGAGATCGATAAATAACAATTTGGATTCATCCAAGATTCAGGCACACGAAATGCAATTTTCATCATGAGAATGATGTCCGAACGTGCAATACAAATGCAACGCAACATTTATCTTTGTTTTATAGATTACTCGAAAGCATTCGATAAAGTTAAACATGAAGATTTACTAGAGATGTTACAATAGTTGGATATAGATGGAAAGGATATAAGAATTATTAGAAATTTATACTGGGAACAAACTGCAGGAACACGAATAGACAATGAAATTGAAAAATTTTGTAAAATCCAAAGAGGAGTAAGATAAGGCTGTGTTTTCTCACCAGACCTCTTTAATCTGTACAGTGAGAAAATTCTTAGACCAATAACCAAAGAAGATGGTTTTAGAATCGGTGGCTACAACATGAGCGACATTCGTTATGCTGATGACACAACATTAATAGCAGAATCTTCAGCAAAATTTCACAGGTTACTGGATGTAGTAGTTAAGGAAAGTAGAAAAAAAGGGCTAAGTATCAACCGCAAAAAGACTTATTGTATGGCTATCACCAAAGAGAACAGAATGTTGGACTGTCCAATAAAAATCAAGGGAGAGATAATTCAGCAAGTTACTAAACTTAATTATCTCGTCAGCTTAATTACATCAGATGGAAAAAGTTTGATAGAAATCAATAAAAGAATTGCAACAGCAAAGGATTTGTTTCAACGAATGCCCACAATTCTAAAAAGTCGATCTCTATCTCCAGACACAAGGATAAGAGTACTTAACTGCTACATAATTCCGGTACTCACATATGGTAGCGAAACATGGACCATGACACCCGGATTAGAAAAGACGTTAGAGGCGACTTAACTATGGTTTTTAAGACGAATGCTCAGAATACCCTGGACCGATCATGTCACCAACGAAGAAGTTCTCAGCAGGTNAACAGAATGTTGGACTGTCCAATAAAAATCAAGGGAGAGATAATTCAGCAAGTTACTAAACTTAATTATCTCGTCAGCTTAATTACATCAGATGGAAAAAGTTTGATAGAAATCAATAAAAGAATTGCAACAGCAAAGGATTTGTTTCAACGAATGCCCACAATTCTAAAAAGTCGATCTCTATCTCCAGACACAAGGATAAGAGTACTTAACTGCTACATAATTCCGGTACTCACATATGGTAGCGAAACATGGACCATGACACCCGGATTAGAAAAGACGTTAGAGGCGACTTAACTATGGTTTTTAAGACGAATGCTCAGAATACCCTGGACCGATCATGTCACCAACGAAGAAGTTCTCAGCAGGTCAGGATGTAAAAGGAAAATTTTGTTAACCATACGCAAACGACAGCTCCAATTCTTAGGGCACGTGATAAGGAAAGAAGGATTGAAAGAACTAGCACTGACAGGAAAGATAGATGGAAAGAAAGGTAAAGGAAGGCCAAGAACAACCTATATGACAAAGATAGCATCATGGACAAGGAGAAGTAAGATACAACTACTAAGATATGCGAAGGATCGAGATCTGTGGCGGAGCATGATCGCCGACGTTCTAGGAGGACATGGCACTTGAGGAGGAGGATTGGGAGAAAGCAAACTAAATTTAATCGCGAGTTTAGTAAGTGGAGCCTTGAACGACAAAGTGATATCACATGAAGAAAATTCCAACTTTTTGTAAATGACGTCAGAAAGTATCATGAGATGAAACATGAAAACCAGTCTGGTTCTGAAAAGAAGATGATTGAATTAGATGGAAAAATAAAAAACGATTTGATCAATGGTGGAAAAGAGCAGGCAAGAAACTTGATTATAGAAAAGCTTTGTACCTAAGAATCGTGTTTTAGAAAAGACGTGAAACACGTTTTATCCTACATGAACCGAGTGCTCCGCCATGATATGAATAAGAAAACCATGTAATCTGTTACTTGGCAAAAGTAATACATTATAAATCCTTTAGACAACAACATCAAAATCAATCCATAACTTCAACTCTGAATCGTATCCTTCCCACTTACGTATACCTGTTCCTTTCCATTTTTCTGTCGCCGTTTGATGAAAAATTTAATTCTAGCAGATCTTGTTTTAATAACTGAAGCTCCTGTTTGTAGAATGAATCTTAAGTTTTCTCACCGTTCAAGTCTGCTATCTTGTATGTATGTGGTCTAGTGTTTTGTATTTCTGTGAAGAAAAAAAGGTCTTTTGTACATTTTGTCGTGTACACTTTTTCAGACATCTTTTTCTTCTTTCTAATTCTAACACAGTCACAAACCGTGAATTTGAATTTAATTTTTTTTGGTGGATTTTTGTATAAAGTAAGAAAAATTTTTAGAATTTCTTGCATCGTTAGGTGTCATCCAATGCTTGTGTGTTTGGTGTTGTTACACTTCTCAAACAAGTCAGTTAATATACTTACTTATTTGATTAGCGGTAAAATATTTATGCACTTTGTGTTACGATCTTTCGACAACAGATGATTTCTCTTCATTATTGATGATGTACACTTTCAGGTCATTTTTATTTAGCAAGTCCTAAACATGTTTATTATACAATTTCTTACATTTACAAGTCCAACCTTAATCTGGAACCTTTTGTAAGGATATTTTTGAAAAAGCTTTTTCTACTTCCACACCCGTCTTATTTTTCAAAAGAACAAACCAACCTCACTTGCTCAAAATAATAATCACAGCTAGTAAATACCAAAACCCATTTTTGTACTTGGGTAACTTTTTCATCTCTACAAGGTCACCAGCCCAAGTGTTGTCAATTTTGGATACAAGGTCTTTACGTTTCGGGAATTATTTACATACAGGTTTGTGCAACTCTTCGGCTAATTCATTATCTCATTCTACACCCAACCCAAATATTTGTTTTGTCTCAATAAGAGCTCTAGCGAACATACCTCATTTGGGCAAATCTTTATAAGGGATTTCATCTAAACCTTTTACCATTTTACGATCAGCATTGCTTTTGCGCGTACACATGGCATAATCAACATCGTCTACAGCATCTACTTTCTTATAAGGTGAGACATGAATCTTTGTGATTTTACTAGTTTATTTATCAAAATTTAGTTGATTTTCTAAAGGATCACATGAAATTAACCCAAGTATTAATATTTTCCAGGTATGAACTTACCTTTAAGTGTTGAAAACTTTACCTATCCAAAGAACTGGTGCAGGACATGTCCCTGCTCCAAGATCTACCCCATCACCACTAGATCAATTTGTACTAAATATCAGTGTTTCTGTACCTGTGCCTTTGGTTGTTACTACACCAAGGAATAAGATGAAAATGTTATAAAAAAAACAGTGAATGCAGCAGTCAGTTGGACCAATTGGTTGAAAAATGCTGTGAAAGAGATAACTGTGACAGTTTTACCGAACGTTGCTACAACATCGCAAGCTCTACAAGCACTCAAGGATAAGGTAAAGAGCCTNTTTCCAGGTATGAACTTACCTTTAAGTGTTGAAAACTTTACCTATCCAAAGAACTGGTGCAGGACATGTCCCTGCTCCAAGATCTACCCCATCACCACTAGATCAATTTGTACTAAATATCAGTGTTTCTGTACCTGTGCCTTTGGTTGTTACTACACCAAGGAATAAGATGAAAATGTTATAAAAAAAACAGTGAATGCAGCAGTCAGTTGGACCAATTGGTTGAAAAATGCTGTGAAAGAGATAACTGTGACAGTTTTACCGAACGTTGCTACAACATCGCAAGCTCTACAAGCACTCAAGGATAAGGTAAAGAGCCTTTTCAAGAAGCAGGAAGAAGAAAGTTTATTCTTCGCGAGAAGAAGTTTGCCTGTAAAAAGTTAGCAAATGTTAATATTATTGATGGTGTAGATCGTTGTATCCTTCAGTCATTTCTGAATGTTGTAAAAAATTGTAACAGGTTTATTTATATGAAATCCTAAAACAAAGGTAAAGCTCATTCTTACGTTATAATGGAAAGGGCAAGTATTGGTGGTGATACTGATCAAGGTCCATCTTTCCACTTCAGAGTTGAAACTATTCTTGAAAGAACATGTGTCGATACAACAATATGGTTAGTCGCATTTTGGGAAATGTAGCAACACAACAAGAACGTGGGTCTAATTGAACTTTTACGGCTATCAGCAGTCTTGAGATATATGTAGACGTAATAGAGGGAGACCAAAGAAGACGTGGCAAAGCGTGGTCGACAATGACATGAGGGAGAGAAATCTGCGGTTGGAATACGTGATGAACAGAGTTGATTGGAAGAAAAGGACTGGGCCTACCCCTCTATTGGTATAGCGGCCTCTCAAGGTGAGCAAGGTGAGCAGAGCAGTCTTGAGATATATACTGTCGCTTACGAATCTCTGAGTGGTAGATCTTACCTTCCATTACCTAAAGCACTTGCATCGAACAAGGCAATAATCAACATGAAAAATGATATTAAAAATACTGTTGATAATAAGCGAATCACAAAAATATTAAAAATACAAAATAAAAAGCCAAACTGGTCATACTTGGAATGCCCTTTAAATTAAAAATCAATTAATAAGTTTGAAAAATAGAACAATTTCTGTCAATGTGTTTGCGTACGTCTTCTTAGGATTAGCAAGAACTTAAATCGTGAATATACAATAAACCTTTTGCTGATTTCGTATGGTGAAAAAGGACATTAATCTCTCATTAAAAGTATAAGCCTTCCATTATCTTCACAAGTAGCTAATAATCAATATGAAAAACACTTTTTTGAGATGTTTGAATCGTTTCTAATCGCAAGGATCCCTTGGAAAACAACAAGAATACTGTAACACTAACGAAGCTGTCAAAATTGAAATACCTAAAGAGGGTATTAGGCTATTTTTAAAAAAATCCTAACAGATCTATGAGAGTTCCCTTTATTGTATATGCTGATTTTGAAGCTCTAACAAAGTCAATAGATATGTGTGAATCAAACCAAGAAAGAGTTATACTAAGAAATATCAAAATCACACTCCATCGAGCTTTTGTTACTTTATCAGGTGCTTTGATGATCAGATTTATTCGCAAAAGCTCTAATATATACAGCTAAAACTGAAAATGAAGATGTCCATCGATCGGAAGTTTGATAAAACGAAAGAGATGACATTTGGTATGAAGGAAAAAGTTGAGTTTGAAAGTGCTAACAAGTGTTGGATTTGTCATGATGTATATTTGGTGATAAAAATGAAAAGGTTAGAGTTCATTGTCATAACCCTTCCAAATGTAGAGGTGCAACACACAAGAAGTGTAACCTGCAATACAAGAAATTAAACTTTATCCCCTTAGTCTTTCATAATCTCAATGGATACGACAGTAATTTATTTATTAAAAACATTGGTAAGGGTGAGGAAAAAATATTGGCTTTACTAAAGATATAAAAATGGAAGAGGATATTTATTTCAAAAAGAAAACTTGGGGAAAAAACATGGGTTTGGAAAGTCCAACATGTAAAGAAATCTTAGAGTATTGAATTAACTGTGAAAGCTTTCATAGTTTTTATGGTCACTTCAATGGAGATAGAAATGTAAATGTGCACGGATCTTTATCAAAGGATTGGATTCAATCCTTTTGTGATAGTACCATAAAAACAGCTTAGATTCATCAACAGCTTTGAAAAATTTATGGCATCAAGCTTAAATAAATTAATGAGCAATCTAGATAAAAGCTGCTTTCACGGTACTTCTGAGCTGTATGAGAGAAAACAACTTATCCTCCTACTTTTCCTCCTATCATTATATGGACTCGCTCAAAAAACTATAAGGCTCAATTACTACCATAAGAAGAATTCTGCTCGAAACTAAGTGATGATGGAATTTGTGATGAATACCATGAACATGCACAGAAGGTGTGGAAAGAGTTTTGTATGAAGACGCTTAGAGACTATAACGACTTACACAATCAGTCTGATATATTGCAGTTAGCTGATCTGTTTGGAAGCGTTCGAGATGTACGTAGGAAGAATTATGGATTAGACTCGGTGTTGTATTACACAGCCCCAGATTTAGCTTGGGAAGATTTAGCTTGCTTTGAAGATTGGTGAAGTGAAACTAGAGTTGCTATCAGACCCAAATATATTACTCAGGGTTGAGCAAGGTATTAGGGGAGGAGTCTCAATGATAAGTAATATATATGGGAAAGCGAACAACCCGTACATGGACTCAAAATTCAACAAAAAGGAGGAAACAAAATACATCACTTACTTAAATGTAAACAATCTCTATGGTTGGGCTATGAGCAATCTCTCCCTATATATGGATTTCAATGAATGAGTGAGGGTTAACTAACCACAAAAAGAGCAATTCTTCATCCATACTTTAGGTTAGTATAAAATACCCAAAGGAATTGCATGATTTACATAATGACTACCCTCTTGCTCCAGAAAGCCTTAAAGTGAATAAAGTTGACAAGCTAATCCCAATCTCATTGGCAAAACAAAGTATATGGTAAAATATGAGAACCTCAAGATGTACAAGAGCTGAGCGTTAAACATTACAAAGATCCACAGAGGTAGCAAATTTGAGGAAAGTGCATGGTTCAAGCAGTATACTGATCTAAACACAAACATCAGAGCACAGGCAAGCAATAAGTTTGATAAGAGACTTCTTCAAGCCCACGGTTAACTCTGTCTTTTAAAAAACCATGGAGAATATAAGACGTAGAGTAGACATCCTGTTAGTAAACAATAAGGCAAAACCAAAGAATGTAGCTGCAAAATCAAACTTTAAACACCATAACATCTTTGATGAAAATTTAGTAGCTGTGCATTTGAAAAAGACAAAAGTGGTATTCAACAAGTCAGTATACTAAGAATGCACATTCTGGATCTGAGCAAAACTTTGATGTACGATTTTATTTTTCAACTACATCAAACCAAAGCCTGGGTCAAAAGTAAAAATATTATTGACCGACACAGACAGTCTAGCGCATGAGATTGGGACTAAAGGTTTTTACAAAGATATCTCTGATGATGTTACTACTACGTTTAATACAAGCAACTTCTCTAAGAATCACCCTTCTTGCATAAGGGCTGACCATAACAAGAAAGTGGTGGATATGTTTAAGGATGAAGCATGTGAAGAGATTATCGAAGAGTTTGTTGGACTTAGAGCAAAGCCTCTATCCATACAAGATTCTAAAGGGAAAGGGAAAAGAAGTGTAAGGGTGTGAAGAAATCTGTTGTGAAGATATGCATTAAATTTGAGGATTACAAAGAATGCTTGTCCTCAGGTGAAGAGCAGTCAAGAAAAATGAATGTCATCATAAGTCACAAGGATAAAGTGTATACAGGAGAAATCAACAAGGCTCCATTGAGTGCTAATGATGACAAAAGAATGATCATGGAAGATATAGTATATTCATTAGCACATGGTCATTACAAAGTAGCATAGTACTGACAGCTCTTATTCAAGCTTTTATTATTCATGGGGAAAGCCTTCAACAAGTCGGGCATTTTAAACTTGCTGACTGAAACTGACTTTAACGAATTGACCTTCTCACTAAACGTGTTTAAACTTGTTTGGTAACCTTGTGACTGTCCAGAAAGAAGGTACTGAAATAAGTAACCTTTATTTATGTTTTTTTTTTTTTTGGAAAGATTTATAACATTGCTGTGGATGATAAAACACTATTTCACTATGTCATTTTATCAGTCATCGATTTGAATAAAGGATCTTTCTGTTGATCATTTAGTTGGGACATCTTTAGTCTGACTCTCTCTGTGTGTGTTTGTGTGTGCGGCCAGTTACAGCTGGATTACCTGTTTTGACCTTGTTGTGGGCGGGTTTTTGGAAAATGCGTCAGAATCGTTTTTCTATATTACTAATGAACTTTCTGAAGATGACCAATACATACTTAAAGAAGGAAGGCAGTGCAAGCTGGAAAATAAAGAAGTTCAAGCCATGAAATCCATAATAAAATAAATTAAATTTTAACAATGACAAGTTAAAATCATGCACAACATCCTAAGTCATAAAATTTTAATCTTGGTAGCGACCACTGGGTGTCCAGATGACAAATTTAGCTAAATTTTCAGAGGAAATTAAAGATTCTCTCGAGTACAAAAAAATCCAAACATATTAGAAAGCCACCTCATCTCAAAGAATAATTCCTACTCAAGCTCCAAAATGAACTCGATCTACCACAAGATAATAAGAACAAAAAATTAATCGAGATGAGCTTACCGTGAGCTTAAATAATAAAATTTGTCAATTTTCATTTTTTGTTTAAATCCGAAATCTTATAAAGAAAATAATAGAATTAAAAGGACCTAAAACAACCAGAGAACGTATGGAAAAAGGGAAAACGCAGAATTAGATAAACTAGTCACTGAAAAACAAAGATAATAGATTTATTACTATAACACTAAGGTTGCTGGAGAAAAAGCCAACCAGGGAAAGGTTCCAACTAGGTACAAAACTTGCTCAAGTTAGCATTCAGGTAGCTGGAATGAAAGAAGAGGATGTGACCATCATCAAAGACAAAGGGAGAATTATTTAGAAAGCCAAATAATTATATGAAAAATCATACAAGAGGACCCAAAACAAGGCTTTTGTAAACAACAATGTTTCGAAAATGTACAGCATACCACCAATACAACAGGTGAAATTTCAGAAGGGCTTTCAGCTAAATGAAAATATTAACATTGGAAAAAAAGACAATATTACAAACGATCTGCTGAAGGTTGCCGATGAAGTGATACTATCAAAATGTGGGCATCTATTCTCAGAATGGTTGAAACAAAGTACAACGTCCAAAAACTGGGAAAATGCTAACCTCTTTTTACTGCACAAAAGTGGAAGTAAAAAAGACCCAGCCGGTTGCTGGCCAATCAGTCTTGACCAGTCACTTATAAGCTTTTTACTAGAGTAATTTATAAAAACGTTGCAGTGGAACTTGTTGAAAAAACATCTGGTTGGGAGGCTGGTTCTCGCAAAGGATTCTCAAGCATGGGCTACACCTACACCTTTCATTAGCGTCTGGAAAAAAGTGGAGAACATAAGTTTCCTACATGTGCAGCATACATTATTTACATTATTATTATCGTTTCGGTTTCTCGTTTAGAAATATCCTTTGTTTAGAACGCATGTCTTGTGAATGTTAAAGAAATCTTTTTGTCGCTTGTCCATCGAATGATGACCTTTTGTTTAAAGGTCCTTTTCAATATGTATATTCGGTTATTTTCGTGAGTATTGATGAAAATGGTAACCTGAAGCTGCTGTGAAAATAAAGGGTGCCACAGGCATATCTGGTTGGGACGCTGAAAATTGGTATATAGGAATCGGAAAAATAAGCTTAGAATTATTGGCAAATCTGCAGTGGCACGTTTAAGAAAGGATCATGCAGACAGCCTATAATCTCCAGTTATGTGGAAGAATTAAACGAGAATCCGAAATTGCTGTTCACTCAGCCACATATATATTTGACGGCGTAAACACACATGCTACTTTGAAGATAGATGCATCAAATGACTTAAAACCCATCAACAGGGACGTCACCCTGGGAAACATGGAAATGTTATGCACCGACTTTTTCACGTACATCTCAAATTGCTACCAGATACCGGCTAAGCTACTCACCGATGGTGGTCGTGAAATACAGTCCTATGAAGGGACAACACAAGTTGACCCTATACCAATGCCAATGTATGCAATTAGAATTTTGCCTTAGCTTCAGCTAATTGATTAATTCAATCCTGCTAAGCTCCAAAAGATTGCGTTTGCCAATGACTTCACTTGGATTGGAACTGTGACAGTGCTTCGACAGGTTCGACAAAATATTTCTTTTCAAATCCGTGAAACAGTTGGTTGATAGCCAAGAAAGTACATCTGGATGAAGCTTTTCGTGAATTTTAAAGGACAGGAATGAACATAATCACTGAAGGAAATGGCTTTCAGCGCGATTGTAGGAAGTTACAAGGATCGAAAGAAATACTTGTCGGTTCAGTCCTACAGCTAAATCTTGCCCCACCCAGACCTCAAAAACATCACATGGATCAAATGAACACAAGCCAAGAAACCACCCTGCAAGAGACGTGTCAATACCATCGATCGCAGCAGCTTCACACCTATTTACTTCACGTTCTGGTGGTATAACAAAAGAATGCCTCACATTGTAGAAAAACGCGGTAATGATGTAAACTTAAACTGATAAAACAATCCGTGAAAGGCAGATGAGGTTTATGGGACATGTCATGAGAAAGGAAGGACTAGAAAACCTTACCATTACAGGTCGTATTGAAGGCAAAAGAAGCAGAGAGAGAGAGAGAGAGAGAGAGAGAGAGAGAGAGAGAGAGAGAGAGAGAGAGAGAGAGAGAGAGAGAGAGAA
>RDPX01000147.1:867431-892055 GCA_003991215.1 Morbakka virulenta
GGCGAGCATGATGGGAAGAAGAGAGGAGAAGTAGGAACAGGGGGAAGGTGATAGAGAGAAAAGGAGAAGGGTAAAAAAGGGGAGGGAGGAGAAGAAAGGGGGAGACGGACGAAGCAGAGAGGGGAGGGGGAAAGGGAGAGAGAGAGAGAGAGAGAGAGAGAGAGAGAGAGAGAGAGAGAGAGAGAGAGAGAGAGAGAGAGAGAGAGAGAGAGAGAGAGAGAAAGAGATGTAAACTTGATAAATAATTGGTTCCGAATCAGAATAAGTTCCAGCCTATTAAGAACTTAGTTTCTGTGTATACTTAGTTCAACATCAGTAAACATCTCTGCAAAGATTGCTGATGCAAACCTGCTGAATCGTTAGCTGAATGAGCACTCGATTGAAAACCCAAAGCCATTAAAGAAAAATTATTCATGAGAGTTGCTTAAATATTTGGAGAATACCTTTTGTTTTCTTATTTTAATGAAATCATGTGTGGTTCTTCCGCAAGGAAAAGATAATTACCCAGGCAACTGCACTTTAAAATTCTTTCATTCATAATAGATTTGGTGAATGTGTGTTGTCATAGAAAAGGAAATCTGCCAACGATAATTGTACCATTGTCCGCTGAACAGTGGTGGCAGAGGGCACTCTTGGCTACTTACGTGGCGCTGAACGACATCAGCGTTGATGGAGGGGAGTAGGTAATTTTTCACATGCATGAGAACGCAATCTCTTTTCATAGTGCTTAACAAATGGTTTTACCATTAACTTCACAGGGATATGTGTAGCCTTGGGAGGAAACTTTATACGCTTGCTTTAATTTTAGGATTGTATGGAGCTGCAGCGGACGAACATGATCATCGCGTAAGTTTTCGCCGAGTGACAATTATTGTTGTTTGTCCTAATTTCCTATTTGACGATATCTTGCTGCCTAACCTATATGGCAGATAAAAGGGTACCTTTTACAGTTTGATTAGATTTAACTAGCATTTTTAACAGGAAACTTTTCTGTTACGTACTTACAAATATTATGGAAATACAAATGTTATTACCGAAGTTTATGAGAAAGAAAAAGAAAAAAGTCACAAACGACTACAAAGACCAGGTTTCTAGCTAAACCAGCGGAATAATGAGCTAGATTCACAGGCTGAATAAGTCAACCTTTTCCCAGTAAAGTGCTGTGAGCACAGCATCTCGGGCCAGAGGGGCACGGTGGTAAGTGGAGGCACCTCCCCGAATGAATGCCTTGTCTTGTAAAGTTACTTCTACCTCCAATTAATGAAGGTTTATATATTTATGATCTTAACTTAAGACCTAAGTGCAGGAAGTAGCAAAAAAATTGCACCCGGACAGAGCCCAAATTATGACGCTCAAGTCGACAAAGAGATGATCCCAAATGAAGATGACCATTTGAGAATTGTATCGTGGTAACCTCTCGATTTCAGTGTAGTTTTTGATGTACTGAAAATGCCAAGGTTAACTAACACAAGAAGTAAACCCACAATGATAGACAATATCGGACAGCTGATACAAAGGTGGAGAGAAAACATATGTACACACTATAAAATACACACATATTAAAATAAATTTTAACTAGAAAATAAAATATGGTTTCAGTTATTACCAAAGTGTTTATGTGGCTGTATATAGAAAAATGAAGACACATACTAAGCAAGAATATGTTTTAATAGCTGAGTGTTTTAACAGCTTTGCATACAGCCCCAGTTGTTGATCTTGTGTTAAAATAAAAATAAAAGCAAAAAAACAATTCACTTTCCTGCTTGTAAATTAATGTAGGTCTAAAGGGTTTTTTATATGATTAAGATTCAAGCATTTATAAGAGCACAACCTTTTATTCAAAGGCATACATAATGGTATTTTTAATTATAACAGCAGTGCAATGCAGGAGTAAACAAAAAAATGTTAAATAGCCCATACCATACTACTTTAAATAAAGTTAGGTTAGTATATAGAACTCTATAAGAAACACTGCTTTATAAATGGTATTGTTACTGTACATCAACATAATATGTGTTGCCTTTGAAAAAAATTTTGATATGAAATTTTGTCAATGTCGTTTTGGTAACACTTGGCAAGGTTTTGGTAAAGATTATGGAGATGTAAAAAGTTTTAATATGGGAATTTCAGGATACTGTAATGTATCATCAATTATAGTGGGTGTGTAGTTGGTATCCCAACAAATTGTTAAAACCAAAAATGTTACTGCAACAACTTACAAATCAATAACAGACTTTGTTAGGAACAAATTTGATCAGTAACATATGACATATTTGGACTGTTACAAGTTATTAGTAACACACATACACACACTCATATACATATATATATATATATATATATATATATATATATATATATATATATAAAAATTTGGAACAATCTGTCACAGTCATGTAGTTACATTTTAATTTCTTGCATGAAATGCTATAGATTACAACAGTGTTAGAAGTGAACTATCAGATGGACAATGAAGAAGATATCTGTTTTATGATTTTTTTAATTGTTTTTTAGTTCTGCTGGACTACTGAATGTTGAAAAATTACAAGTGAGCTTTGATTCAATTGAAAAAATGACTAATACTTTTTTTTGTCTCTCCCTAATGGTCAGTTATCAGGTTTAGGCAAAAATTACCCATTACAAAAACTATTACTCCATTTATTGTCTACAACCTTCAAAATGACTTGTAAGTGAATAGCTCAACACATAAAACATGTTTTCCATTGTTGATGTGTTTCTTCCTCCATTTAGAAGTTGAAGTGTAAATTTTTTATTCATACTAACATTTATCCACTTGGGCTAGCAAGATTGTTTTTGTTGAGTCAACCTGTGGAAATATAGTATAGTATATATTTACATATATATTTGAATATATTAGTGAGTATATGTTATATATATGTTTTATGCTTTAGTACTCGGAAGGAGAAGAAGTTGTAGTATGGGTGAACACAGTAGGGCCTTACCACAACAGGCAGGAAACATATGAATATTTTTCACTACCCTTTTGCAAAGGATCTAAAAAGACAATCAGTCATTACCATGAAACCCTGGGTGAGGCTCTTCAAGGGGTAGAATTGGAATTCAGTGGACTGGATGTATCCTTTAGACGTAAGTTGCACTATTACAACTGTTATTTACATGAATGTAAAAAAAATTTTCTCATCAAAACAGTTAATCTGATTTTATTTTGTTTGTTTTTATCATTTTGTCATATTCCAAAGTTGACTGCCTTTTATTTACACTGGGCAATGTAGTGGTTGTAATTGTAAAACAATGTTTTAAACATGGATAAACTATTTCCACTTAGTAGATGGGAATTATTGGTGACATGTAGTTTTGACTTCACATAGATTCTGTTGCAACATTGGCATGCAACAGGTTTAAAACCAGAGACCTTTTATATACATACACAGTTGATTCAAAGAATCATGAACTCTGATACAACAAATTTACCATGATAACAAGTTTACTTTCTTTCTCCCTTCTTTGTCTGTTCAGTTTATTACAAATTTCTTTAATGACAAAATTAGAAAAACATCTTCTGAAACTTTTCCAGTGCATAGGGTGTATATGTTTTGTAAAATAATGGCCACACCTAATTTGCATTTGAACATGTGGAGCACAATACAAGACTCACCATTAATTTGTTAAAAGTGTTTTAGTATATACATTTACTTAGTTTAAGGCATCTCAAATACTATTGTTAGTATAGTTTACATTTTGAAATAATGCAAAACAGCATTACTCTTCCTATAAAATTCATTAGTTGCACATATACCAAATTATTTTACAAAGATATAGGGTGGTCTGTATCAAGCTACAGCATTTGGGGTGATTTTTTACTTTAATTTATTGTTGGAGGAATTCAATATTCCCACTGGAACACAGAAAAAAGAAATATCTGGTTTTACTGTAAATTTATGCTGACAAAGGTTTTACTATATTTTTCCAACCATGCTTTTATTTCTATTTTCAGCATGAACTTGTGATATGCTTATTTGTAAGTATTTTTGCTTATTGTAACATACACATTATCATTCTAGGATCTGTTCAGTTTTCTAAGAATATTAATAATCATTATTATTGGCATAAATTTTTCTGACAAGACTGTTCATTAAGTACAGACTGAGAGGCTGCATTATAACCTTGCAATACTGATATACTGATGTGCCCTTAACTATATATGTATCATAAGAGTTTCAATGGATCAATTGGGTGTACATTTACCCCAGAAGTATAAACCTTCCCTTCTTAATACCCTTATCATAATTTTAGACCTATTGTGTTTGGATTCTTAACTCCACTTGTCATTTGTTAGTTAGTATATATATATTTTTTGTATTTGTTTTTCTATTAGAGGATGTAGCTGTCACAAAATACTGCCAAGTTATTTTAAATGAAGCCAACTATAATGCACTGGCTTATGCAATCAAGAACCATTATTGGTACCAAATGTATATTGGTAAGTTACCTCTTTTTGATGTCTCTCTCAGAAATTCTCTAATCAGTCTCTTATTGTAATTCAAGTTAATTGCAGATATTGTTCCTAGATGACAGCCTCCATGCAAAGTATATTAATTCAGAAATCTTTCTTTGTATATGGATACTGGCTTTCTATATTGTATTGAAATATGAATGTGGCACAATGGCAGGGAATTGTGCTCTCTTTACATTTTTTCATTTTAGTATTTTGGCCCCGTTTTCAATTTCTGTATTATTTAATTCCTATGGGTTGCCTGCTACCACAACTTTTTCGTTGAAGCCTCGTCTTTTTCGTTGAAGCAAAGGAGATAATTTTATGATGCATTCCTGTAAGATAAAGCATTATCTTTGTCAGGTGGAACATTACCAAACATTATTGCTCTTCCTGTGTCCATCCATGTCAGTCTTTATCTTGGGTAACTGCTTTTCAGTGGTTTTTTTTTAATGTGTGGAGAGAAAGTGACAGACAGACAGAGGGAGACATAGAGACAGAGACCAATGCACAGTCAGGTTTTCTTATGCTTAAAAGGATAAACCATATGATACATTTGGAGTTGTGTATTGAATTCATGCTAGTTTAAGTATAGTTTTTCGATGCTCTCTGTGATTATTATGGGCACATTTTTTTCTTTTGTGTGTATATGTGTATGTATGTATATATACAATGTGTGCATGTGGGTTTTTTTCAACAATTCAACAATTAGTTATGATTGACTGATTTTTTACCCAAATTTTAGATGATCTTCCAGTATGGGGTAAGTCAATTAACAATTTATGTTAATAGATATATTTTTTATATGTGGACACAGCAGATGTATGTTCTGTATACATATAAACTGTTTACTTGTTAAAAATGTTTTAAAATATTTTAGTGAAACAATGTCTTACACTGCTAATATAAATTAGCAAACAACTACCAATTTATGTATTTAGTCAGCTGTGTTTATTCATTATATACTAGATCAGACTGACCTTCTAATGCCCCAAACCCCCATGATCACTGTTTTCATGTTTTAAAAAGGCATTTGATTGTTATTTTGAATACAAAAAACTTTATTTTATTAAAAATCATAATAGTACCATTTGTTAAATTAAATAAGAAATTATCCCAATATTAGGAATAATTGGCATGCATAGGATTGGGACAATAACTTAAGAAAACATGTAATGTTGAAAATAAACAACTCAAACATAAAATATGGACGAAACCTCAAATGACAAAAATTACAGGAACAAAGTATTTTACAAAATTCAACTAAAACAGTATTGCTTACAGATATATTATTAGCACAATAAAGTGGCAAATTATTTAGGGTAAGAGGCAATAACTGTAATTTCTCCCACATAATGGCTGCATAATTTTTATAAATATCTGGCTGCTTAGCCACAAAAAAAATGCCAAGAGCCTTTATCACAGAAAATGTATATTCTTAGAAGCCTCAAATATTTACTTCTTCCCATAGCTTTACAGACTATCTGAAATATTTTAGAGGAGAACATTACAGGCTGTTAAAGATAAATTGAATTTTTAAAAAAATACATCCATAGTAATAATGACCACCATGATAGTGATGATGATGATGATGATGATGATGATGATCATCATCATCATCATTATTGACTCACTTTACATGAAGTAAGTTTTAGGCAGTACAGTTTTAATTGCTTTCTTTAACAGGGATTGTTGGAGAAGTTGGAGAAGGGGATGGAGAGCTTTTTATTTGGACACATAAAAAGTTTGATGTAGGATACAATGACCAACAGGTATTGTACCACAGATACACTTTACTGTAATGGATCATTTTGTTGTTAAAAAAAATGTTTTATAAACATATTTCAGATGCACAACTGACTTACTAACTGCAAGGAGTTTTATTATTATTTTGAGGTTTTAGAATTATCATATAATCTTAGGATCATACAGATGTTACAGTTGTGTTTTTGTAAATGCATATTTTTAATGTTATTGGTAGGACTTATTGGGTATACCAAATTGCAACATAGAGACTAACTGAAACTAGCATAAAATGTGCTGAAGAGAATATGGCAAGTATTTCTAAAAAGACAAGTCTTCAATATTAAATTATTTAGTTATTTATTATCAGGAAAGAAGAGAATATTGTGTTAGATTTTTATAAAAATGTTATGTATTATATTAAGAAGCATCCATATTTTCTCTGTTGCTTTAAATTAGCATAAAAATATATTTTATACTAGTACACAAGTTGGCTTGTTTTTAAGCAATTATCTCCAAATTTCTTGTAGATAGTGGATGTAAACTTGACTAGTGAAGGAAAAGTAAAGCTGGATCCAGGATTAACATTGAGTTTTACATATCAGGTAACTTTTTCAAACTTGATGTTTGAAATATTAGAGTTCAGTTACCTTATACTTGAAGGCCTGGGGGAATTTTAGCAGTACTAAAGCCTGCTTACAAAAACAAAAGTCTAATATATATATATATATATATATATATATATATATATATGTGTGTGTGTGTGTGTGTCATTTCACAATTATATTGTTTTTCTTACATCCAGAATTGGCATACTGACATATACTGGAAGTATAGCAGAAATAACAAAGAAGCATTACTATAAGCTCAGATATTTTAAAGTTTTGCTGCATTTGATTGATTGCAATTAAGTTGATACTGTGTCACTACAGAAAGTTGTCAGTGTGGTTGGTATTGATATAGGTGCAAAGTTACTACCCACCTTAATCTGTGTTAATTGAAAATAATACTAGCTAGCTTGTTTTGTTGTTTTACAGTAAAGTATACAGGTATACAATACAATGGCTAAATTTATCTCNATATATATATATATATATATATATATATGTGTGTGTGTGTGTCATTTCACAATTATATTGTTTTTCTTACATCCAGAATTGGCATACTGACATATACTGAAAGTATAGCAGAAATAACAAAGAAGCATTACTATAAGCTCAGATATTTTAAAGTTTTGCTGCATTTGATTGATTGCAATTAAGTTGATACTGTGTCACTACAGAAAGTTGTCAGTGTGGTTGGTATTAATATAGGTGCAAAGTTACTACCCACCTTAATCTGTGTTAATTGAAAATAATACTAGCTAGCTTGTTTTGTTGTTTTACAGTAAAGTATACAGGTATACAATACAATGGCTAAATTTATCTCAAGAAAGAACAGTGATTATTGAATTTTATCATTTCAAAAGCATACACATATGAAAAAATTACACATTATTGCACATTGTATGTAATTTTAGAGTATTCTGTTTTAACCTTTTGTTTATTGGCCCCAGACATTGCAGGGTTTTTTTTGCACATCATTTACTCTAGACCTCATATGAATGTGTGTCAAGATTTCTCTTTTAATTTATATATTAATATGATGTGAAAAACAAGAAGTTTGTGCTCATCATGTCAGTTTAAACTTTCTGATACCAAGTAAATTTTAAGTCTGCATAGTCTTGTTATTTTCCTTTTTATCCAGGTTTTTGTTATGTTTTGGTTATTTTTTAGTTGTCTTTTAGTTGTCTTTTGGAAGAACAGCCATTTGCAGTTGTGATAAGAAACACTTGGTATATAGGCCCTGAGATAGGATAGTAAAATGTGGTTACTTATTTCCATTGGCATTGTACACAATGACATTCCCTGTATTGGGATTCCATTGTTATGCATCAGTAATGCTGGTATAAATGCTGTAAATGATGACCAACTTAGGACACCTAAGAACAGCAGTACAAGATACTGCTGGTTGATTTCAATTTTTATCTGAACAGCATACACCAGCTTGATGAAATTATATGTTTCAGGATTTTTACATATTAGTTTTTGCATTTGATGCAACGTGATTCATTGTTTATTTTGATAACTTAGTTTTTAAAGAGAGATGTTTCAATAAATTGTATGATATTTTAAAAGCTTAATTCTTAAACCCTTGCATGAATTTGTATTGATAGGTAGCCTATTTGATCAGGAAAAAGTGCTTTGTTCTTCACTTAACACATTTGTTTATTTTTGTTTTAATGAGCACTTAAAAAGACAATAACTTGTTTCTTGTTGGTTTTTATTTAGTTTGAACTTACTTTTTTCCAAAAGCGGTATAAATTATGGCTATTTTTAAACAAAATATCATTCAAATGTTAAAAGTACATTACATAGGGGCATCAGTTTGATGGGCAATTTGTCAAGAGGTCAAATGATTGATTAAACTGATACCCAATGTTACCAAAAATGTACCATTTCTGGTAGCATTTTCCATGACACATCTACAGTGAAAGTTTGTTCTTTGTAAAATTTATTCTGGATTGGGGAGGGGGTGGATTTATTAGCACACAGAATGACCATAATTTTAGCAGTCTTTGACTAAAATGAGTACAGCAGATGGCAAAACCAAGATTTATTACATAAATAACTGTACTTTATTGCAATTAATAAATGTGTTGTCAAATATCAGGTCAACAAAAAGCAAATTAAAAAAAATAATTAATTGTAGACATTGTGCAGCAGTGGTTTAAGTTGTTTCTGGTTTATTACGTATTTAGGTTACTTGGAAGGGTTCTGATGTATCCTTTGCAAAACGTTATGACAAATATTTGGACCCTAGCTTCTTCCAACACAGGGTTAGTTCATTTTTGTTATTTTCTGTGTGTATTTGTGTTTCTTTTGACAATGGTTAAAATAATGTTTTTACACTGCACACAGGTATTAATGACAGCGTTTATTTACAAGGCAATTTGATTGTATTATAATTCATTTTTTATATTATGGGTACTGGGACAAAGTATAGCAACAAGTACTTCTGTAGCCATGACTAAGCGTAACCATAGGACAGGAAAGCATGACTTTATTTCAATGATGACAGAGTTTGAAAAAGTTGTTGGTGGAGTTAAGAAGCTGCAGCTTTTAATGCAGATAATCAGATTTATGGTCAATATTTGTATGCAAAGAAAATAAAGAAAAACAGGTTTTGGTATTTTATGGAGTGTTTTGCATGCTACAAATTGTGTGTTTGTATATCAGTTTAACTGTAGGTGTAATGTCATGTACATAAGGCCATTGACCAGTTGTGCAGAATTTATTTAATCACCATTACACCATGTTTAGCAAGATGACTAAAGCTCTTAATTTTTGTTAATTATAGCTTTTTGTATAACAACAGTAACAATCGTACCAGGTTAACTTAAATGCCATCACATTCACCATAGCTGGAACATGTCATTTATTTAAGTGGTAGCTTAAGCTGTAAATGATGACCAACTTAGGACACCTAAGAACAGCAATACAATATATTGCTGGTTGATTACACTCAGAATCTGAACAGCTTATGCACATTTTTGTTGGTTTATTTTTTTATTTTTTTAGCTATACAAGCCATTAAGTCCTGTGTATAAACTGAGAAAATTGTGGAAAAAAAGTTTGCCCAGTAGTATCACTTTGTGTTATTGTACTGTATGTACAAGCTGACATAAATTTCTTTTTCGCTCCTTTTATCTGATAGATCCATTGGTTCTCCATATTTAACTCGTTCATGATGGTAATTTTTCTGGTTGGACTTGTTAGTATGATTCTTATGAGGACACTTAGAAAAGACTATGCACGATATAGCAGAGAAGAAGACCTAGATGATATGGTATGTATTGTATAAGGTCATTCAAATTTAAATCTGTACAAAGAAATTATAATACTATAGCTTTCATTACTTTATAAGCAAGTGTGAAGTGCTCTGCATGTAAATGATGAACAAAGTANGGCATCAGTTTGATGGGCAATTTGTCAAGAGGTCAAATGATTGATTAAACTGATACCCAATGTTACCAAAAATGTACCATTTCTGGTAGCATTTTCCATGACACATCTACAGTGAAAGTTTGTTCTTTGTAAAATTTATTCTGGATTGGGGAGGGGGTGGATTTATTAGCACACAAAATGACCATAATTTTAGCAGTCTTTGACTAAAATGAGTACAGCAGATGGCAAAACCAAGATTTATTACATAAATAACTGTACTTTATTGCAATTAATTGTAGACATTGTGCAGCAGTGGTTTAAGTTGTTTCTGGTTTATTACGTATTTAGGTTACTTGGAAGGGTTCTGATGTATCCTTTGCAAAACGTTATGACAAATATTTGGACCCTAGCTTCTTCCAACACAGGGTTAGTTCATTTTTGTTATTTTCTGTGTGTATTTGTGTTTCTTTTGACAATGGTTAAAATAATGTTTTTACACTGCACACAGGTATTAATGACAGCGTTTATTTACAAGGCAATTTGATTGTATTATAATTCATTTTTTATATTATGGGTACTGGGACAAAGTATAGCAACAAGTACTTCTGTAGCCATGACTAAGCGTAACCATAGGACAGGAAAGCATGACTTTATTTCAATGATGACAGAGTTTGAAAAAGCTGTTGGTGGAGTTAAGAAGCTGCAGCTTTTAATGCAGATAATCAGATTTATGGTCAATATTTGTATGCAAAGAAAATAAAGAAAAACAGGTTTTGGTATTTTATGGAGTGTTTTGCATGCTACAAATTCTGTGTTTGTATATCAGTTTAACTGTAGGTGTAATGTCATGTACATAAGGCCATTGACCAGTTGTGCAGAATTTATTTAATCACCATTACACCATGTTTAGCAAGATGACTAAAGCTCTTAATTTTTGTTAATTATAGCTTTTTGTATAACAACAGTAACAATCGTACCAGGTTAACTTAAATGCCATCACATTCACCATAGCTGGAACATGTCATTTATTTAAGTGGTAGCTTAAGCTGTAAATGATGACCAACTTAGGACACCTAAGAACAGCAATACAATATATTGCTGGTTGATTACACTCAGAATCTGAACAGCTTATGCACATTTTTGTTGGTTTATTTTTTATTTTTTTAGCTATACAAGCCATTAAGTCCTGTGTATAAACTGAGAAAATTGTGGAAAAAAAGTTTGCCCAGTAGTATCACTTTGTGTTATTGTACTGTATGTACAAGCTGACATAAATTTCTTTTTCGCTCCTTTTATCTGATAGATCCATTGGTTCTCCATATTTAACTCGTTCATGATGGTAATTTTTCTGGTTGGACTTGTTAGTATGATTCTTATGAGGACACTTAGAAAAGACTATGCACGATATAGCAGAGAAGAAGACCTAGATGATATGGTATGTATTGTATAAGGTCATTCAAATTTAAATCTGTACAAAGAAATTATAATACTATAGCTTTCATTACTTTATAAGCAAGTGTGAAGTGCTCTGCATGTAAATGATGAACAAAGTAAT
The DNA here is from genome assembly GCA_003991215.1 of Morbakka virulenta. Taxonomy (NCBI): domain Eukaryota; kingdom Metazoa; phylum Cnidaria; class Cubozoa; order Carybdeida; family Carukiidae; genus Morbakka; species Morbakka virulenta. The sequence goes on from RDPX01000147.1 coordinate 879,190, forward strand.
ATGAGAAAATAATTATGGTTGTTTTGGTCTCGTTTTGGGGGGCCTTTTTTCTTTACATACTTATAACCACTAAAAGATCCTATAGTCAGAACTCAGTAAATTACAGATCCAATACAATTATAAAGAGTAGTGGCATATTTTGTTTAGATTATACCGAAATTCAAGTTTAAAAGGACAGCATGTATGGCTTTAGATATTAGGATAAAGACCATAAGGTTTTGGTAGTTAGCTGTAAAATTGATTTATCAGATGCATTGGATATGTAGGAGATTCTTGGTTGTTCTTAAGAGTGACAAGAGAGTTATTGTTTTTTCGCTTCGTGCTCCATCGCCCCACATAATAAGAAATTTGTCTTGACCGGTTTATTTGAAAGGAAAGGGATCTTGGAGACGAGTATGGATGGAAACAAGTACATGGAGATGTCTTCAGACCAGCCTCGTATTCAATGTTTTTAGCTGCAGCAGTAGGGACCGGTTACCAGCTTGCCACCGTTGTGCTAATAGTAACCACCTTTGTCATCATGGGAGATTTGTATACTGGGTATGTCTTTGTTGGGTATGGCATCTTTTTATTACTTTTTTATTGTAAAGTTGTATTAAAGTAATCCTTGTATGTCAACAGTTTCAGTGATAACGCTAATACTGGTATTTTTAGGCGACTGGGCGTTAAAAGTAGGATTTTTTGTCATTTTTCAATAGATCACGCAGTTAGGTATTGCGGTAAAGCGCAGTGACCCATTTTGGGTCTTCTTGTCAAATGTTACCCTCTACGGTATAAAACGTATGTCTATTATGTGTGTGCCAATAGTATAGCTATAAAGTGTGCTCCTGAACGACGTTAATGCAGCTGTATGCCGTGTACAGTAAGAGAACTCTCCTCCTTGCTCAGCGTATTTATTTTTGAAAACGTCAAGTTGCTGAGAAAAAAGGTTGCCCCTTGAAGATTAGGAGGATTTGTTAAAAAAAGAGCAAGTGTGAAGTGCTCTCCATGTAAAAAAGAATCAGTCTAATTTGTTTTGACATGTTGTTATTGGGCCTTTATGCTTGTTATATTAAATTGAATAATGGAAAGATCCAATTTTGGACTAAATTTAGATGCAGGACATTGCCGACATCCTGTTTATATTGAACGATTGGTCTTTGTTTTAAGCTTCATTTTTTAGCTAATGTATGTATCGGTGTTCATTGGATAATACATGTTTTCCCACATGGCTCATTTGAAGTAGTTTTAGACCATTAGTAAGTTAATTGCTTTTTGTTGTTTTTTTGTAATTGAGACAACTGCAGACACAGGAAATGTTTAGCCACTTAGTATCGCGTAACATGTAACCATTACCCAAATTTCTTTGTATAATATTTTCCCTTCGTTTATACCATTAAACCATTAAATCAATAAAATTGTCTTTCTCCTCGTCAGTAAATACTTGGTTCTAAAACCTTTCTTTGGTTCCAGTTATTGAACCCCCCAAGTCCCACGGATATCATCGAAGCAAGGCTTAGCAAGATGGAAAGCGGTCTTTAGAGAGAAAACATACTCCATGTTGTTGCTGCTAATAATGCAATTAAATTTAACACCTATTATGACTGTGTATGTCTTGTTATTTGTTACAGGAAATATCAAACTCAAGCTGATAATAAAAAGTATATGCTATTTTATTAGTTAAAATATTTGTAATCTAAGGGTTGGGTTTTTGTTAATTAGTTACAAAAATAAATTTATTTAGATTTAATTGCTTTTTAATACTCAATCTTATTTTATGTAGGAGAGGATCAATCTTAAGCACAATTATATTTGTATATGCTGCAACGTCACCCATTAATGGCTTTTTTGGTGGATCTTTGTATTCACGACAGGGAGGTAAGGTCTTTTGTTTTATCAGGCTTATTTAATATAAGTGCATAACTTACGGAATTTTGTTAGGCAGTCTTAACCACAACACCGAAAAGTATATGCAAGTCATTAGATAATTTATATTCTTGTGACGAATTTTTGTTCTTAAAATTTCAAAATATTCTCAATTTGCAGGAGGCGCTATCCATATGTAAATGATAAGAACAAATAAAACTAGTTAGATATTTTTGTTTAAGTTAGCATTATAGTTCCATTGTTTCCATCTACTCAGTTTTTCAGCTGTGTGATGAAATGACATTATTGTCAGGCGCATCTACCTGCATTATTCTTTATTTTGAATATAGAACTATATATTTGTTGGCAAGCCCATCGAGGGTAGCTATGGACTCCTTAGCGTAACATGATGCAGAAAAACGGTAGATAAGTTGTGATGGTTTGCGCGGATGGGAGGGTGGGGGGATTATGTCAATTTGGTAATTAACTTTTATTTACGGAAAAAATGAACGATATTTTAATTGTTGTCTTAGTATTGTACAGCTGCACACATCTCACCTGCCAGCTGTCCTGCTTGTAAATGTTTGTGTTGAATCTTATTTTTGTGGGTTATACTCAATTATCAACATGCTTATAGACCATGGTTTTGAAATTCTGTAGGCATAAAGTCGAGGAAATGTACCGTTAAAGGCAACAGCCGGATGTTTAGAATTTTTTTAAACTTCCAATCATGTACCACGTAATGGTTTGCACAATTCATTACATAGGCAGCTTCTTTAAAAGTTATTACAAGAGAAAATAGATTTCTTGCTTTTCATAGTGGTATACCCTATTATGGTAATGATATGATATTCTCATTCCAAAAAATACCCAGCGATAGTAATTTGCCTTCAGGATTTTAATCCATAATGCAGGTAGTACCCAGGTATAAAAAGCGTAACGATGTAGAGAGCTTGTTCAGTAGCATCGGAAATATATTTACTTCACTTGCTATTTTTATGCATAATGTTTTATTCCTCTTTTTAGAATGTTTATTTACCGACAAAAAAAAGCACTATTTAAAGTTATTTTTATGTTCATTTGCTTTACCCCTTCAGACAGCATTTATTGGAACTCGTGCCTTAATAATTTCTCTGTAATTTATTAATTTCCAGTAATTGTTCAGAAGAAATTTACAATTTTTCATGCAGCAATAATGTTTTCATTATTACAATAGGTAAAGAATGGATAAAACATATGCTTGTCAGTGCTTCCTTGCTGCCAACCTTTGTATGCGGCACGGCCTTCATGATAAACTTCATTGCAATTTATTATCATGCGTCAAGAGCAATACCTTTTGGCACTATGGTATGTTAAAGCTGCTGTTATCGTTCATATTTGATTTTGTGTATTTGATGTAAAACTTTGAAACGTAAAAGTTACCTGATTATCAGAAGTCGCTGACAATAAGTTAAAAGATTATGTGAATGATATTCTGTTGGTTCTTAAACATATAATCTTGTTCCCGATTGGGTTTACCCTATAATGCGGTGATATGTTAATGTGTTTTGGTGGTAGTCATCTTTCAGAAATTATTCGGTAGCCAGTGAGCATTAATATCACTCTGGAGTATTACAGAAAAACAGCGAGACAGCAAATTAGAGTTACTGTTCCTTACCACAGGAAGGAAATTTTACTTTGCGTTTTATGATACAAAATCAGAGCTGTTAACTTGTAAATGGAACCCACGTGCTCATTGTGATTTGCAGCTGAGGTGGAACAAGCTATAAACTGGCAATTATAGGATTAAATCTTTAAATTTAACCCATAGTCCAGTAAGCCTGTGTCTAACGGTGCAATGATGACCATCGTAGGACACGTAAGGACAGTCTTTTAAGTCTCTTCTTAGCAACAAAGGTAATGGTTCTAACATCCTTGCTTACCATCAGTTTCAAAATCAAATGGACTTAATCTGGTATAATCTCCGTCTGGAACTAAATGTTACCTTGAGTGATAGAAATATTGACTGTAGCTTATACAGTACAAATATATATTTTTCTTATTTAAACAAAGTAAAGTTTATGTGATGCTTCTGATGTTTTACTGGAGAAAGTGTATTCTATTTTGCTTCTTTGTACAATGTTGTGCCCCTACTTTTTAACCACAGCAGCAAAACTCAATCATTTAGGTGTTTTTTATTGCCCTAACTAGGATTGTTGCACGTTTTGGTGCCCTGAGATCACGTTGGTTGCGTTTCAACTTTTCCCTAAATCCTTGGTAGTTACTGATCGAGCAACTAATACCTTTTGTATTTGTTTCTTATCAGGGACTGATTGATTGTGAATTCCCCATTAAGGGGGAAAAGTACTGTGTGTAGTGCGAAGTTAAAATTTGCAATTATTAATTATTGCAATTATAGGCCAATTATTTTTGCTTATGTATTGATTTAAATGTTAACCCATTCTGTTACCTCCTGAAATAGATGACATCTTGCTGTTTTATACAGTTAATAAAAAAACGTCCACCATTGATTTATATCGTATTTTTCAGTTAAATGTTGACAGACGTTTGAGCTGGCTTTGAAAGTAGACTTTTTTTTGTTCGTGTTTGTAATGGCCTTTGAACTGTTAGTATCCCACAAGGAAAGGTGCATGTTCCAAACAAATTGCGCCTGTGTTTTAATATGATCCGTAAAAAAATGATTTTTTTTGTTTCCATAGGTTGCTATTGCCTGCATTTGCCTGTTTGTGATATTGCCCCTTACATTGGTTGGAACTGTATTGGGACGGAATGTGTACGGACAGCCGAATTTCCCTTGTCGAGTTAACCAAGTACCCAGGCCAATTCCAGAGAAAAAATGGTATAAAGTGCTATTTTTGTTGCTTGGATTTATTAACTTAAACAGGTTTTAAGTGATTATTACCATGACATCGGCCCGAATAGTTTGATTAAAATTGCTCACTTGAAATAGTGGACGCAGAAAGTGCGGATTTAAGATAAGCCTTGGCAAAACGAAAAGCCAGGAGAAAAAGAAGGTGCAATCTAACGTTTTTTAGTTTTTCGGTTTATTTTTTAAAAGACTATGAAGTTAATCAAAAACGCGAGTTGTTTTGTTCTTTCTGTTTGTTTGAAACAACTGTGTAACGACAAGAAAATGTAGTTCTTCGTCCTTGAATTCGTTCTTTTTTTTAGGGATAAAAATCTTAATAAACTCTATGCGAACGAAGCTTCCTGTTAAAAGTAAAATGGCATTAGTAAATATTTGATTATTGAAAATCCTCCCCAATAATTTAGTTCATATAGTTAATTATTTTGAAAATTCCGTTGGCTTGTATATTTTATTTCTCGAACTTGAACCATTCTATTCACTACTTTCAGTTAATTTTCTTTTTTGATATTCATGTTCTTTTTATCATTAATGCTGTTCAGAACGTTAATATGGATGTTTCATTTCTTGTTGTGTTTTTTTAAGGTTTATGGAGCCCGGAGTCATAGTATGCCTTGGTGGAATTTTACCTTTTGGTTCAATATTTATTGAAATGTAAGCACTTTATATATATATATGCTTTTTAGACTTTTAGGCTTTGCTTCTGATTTTATATAGGGTTGAGCGGCTTGAACTTCGTTTTTGAGTTAATTGGCATGTGCCCGACATTAATTTTGGGGCGGGGTTTGTAAATTACCAACTGCCATTGTCATCAGACGTGAACTTTATGAAATTAAATCATGTTTTCTATTCAAATAGACAAGCACAAGAAAGTTTGAGTTCCCTTTTTTCTCCTTCTTTTTTCTTTTTTTTTCTTTTGGATTAAGACTCATTGGTTGTTCGTTCATATTTAAAAGAAACTAATATTTGTGAACGAAAGGTACAGATTTTTTATGAAAGCGCGAATGGTCTCCAGCTGCATACTTACTAACCTTGCTGATACATCTCTGGGGGAAAAGTACAGAAATGTAGGGCATAATTCTTTTGAAGATATTGTTTAAGAGAATGATTGCAACGATGAGATGAAATTAATCTATTGTTATTTGTAGATAATATTTGCCCCTAATAATCAGAGATTAAATATGAAAGATTATATGTTGACCTTTACAACTTTGGAATTGATTTCTGCTCGATGTGAAACTAAGGTTTAAAAGAATTTAAAAGCACCCTATTACTTTGTTTTAACTTGGGTAGATGGTTTGTTTCCTTGTCTTAAGTAACCAGAAGTAACCAGTTATGATTAACTATGATTTTTACTGAGCCATTAATCATCTGAAATTTTTTGGGGCCCAGTTTGTTTACTGCATCAGTAATTAGATACACAAAATTTTCCTCCAAAAAGACAAGATTTCCATAGCTTGTTCCAAGTTACTACTTTTCAGTGAAAAATTTGTATGACAAAGGTAGCAAGTAATCTACCAATTAGTCTTGCAGGACCTGGCCGTTGACAGTGAAATTAGAGAAATAATTTACCAATATAACGATACATCTCCACTCCAAGCAATAAATATTTACTTTATGACTATTTCCAAGCTTGTTTGAAGTACTCAGTGATGTACAGAACAATTGGGTAAGAATTGTTTGTAGCCCATATGTGTAGCAACTGTTTTTTGTTTTGTTCCTGGGGTATAGGGCTTACATTTCAGAGCTGGTACATCATTTCACCCAAATAAATCTCAATTTTCAACCATTGCGCACATTGTAGCCTCGGTTACTGTGGATAAATGTAATTAGGTTTCTGTTCTTTAGCAAAAAGAAGAAATAAGTAAAGGGGTATGGTAGACAATGGCCATGCAAAGTGATAAAGAAAAATCTATATCGAAGATCCTTTTTATGACCAATATTCTGCCTAGTCTGGGAACTGGGGAACATTTTTTTTTCATCATAAAAAATACTTTTTAATAATCATGCCTCTCTGTTCTAGGTACTTCATATTTACCTCATTCTGGGCGTACAAGATTTATTACGTGTACGGTTTTATGCTGCTGGTTTTCCTTATCCTAGCCATCGTCACCATCTGTGTCACTATCGTTTGTACATATTTCTTGTTGAATGCTGAGGATTATAGGTGGTAAGATACTTTATGTAATATGCCTACTAAATAAGGTACAAGATAATACTTTTTTTTATTCCCGAACTTGCCATGTTTGAATGCACTAACCAAGGTACCACTGTCACACAAGAAATTTATTAACTGCTTATTTACACTTTTTGTTTCTGCTAAAGACTGGTACACTGAACCCGGTACTTAAGCGTCTCTCTGAGTATATCTGTATTTTTCTGACTTACTGTGTAAAAATGTCAATTTTAACACAAAATATTATGGGCTCGAAACAATTCTTGATTTTTTTAATCAATATGTAGATTTTGTAAGATAAATTATATTTGTTGTGGAGTTTTAACGTATCCTAAAGGTTGAAGGTGCAGTATTAGCTCAGTTTTTTATATTGATGCAGAAGATGTACTGTCACGGAATAAGAGAAGGATTGAATTGAGTAGAAACTGATAAGCACAATTGGAAAGGGAGCTGGATTTATTAGCAGACAATTCCGGTGAGATAAAGAAAACAAGATTTTAAGGGAGGAAAAGTAAGAAGTATTCAGAAAATTAAAGCGTTAGAAAAGAATGTCAAAATGCTGAATTGTACTGCAGATGCAGCTCTGTGGGTGGGCCTAGTTGCCAAACTTAATAGGCAATGCATGGAAGGAAGAGGAAAGGTTGAATAACTGGAAGACATGAACATTTTATCTCGATCCAACTAGTTCAGTTTGATATGTTATTTACCGTAATTTTAATTTGTTCGGAAAGAAGCGATTTTGAAAATTCGGTAGAATCAGATGAGAAGCGGCATTTGAATTGGATTTCAATGCTTAAATACATATTTTAAGTAGAATAAACAATTATTTGCGAGTTTTTGAAAAGCGCTCCAGAAAACCATGAAAATAGAGATAATATGTTGATTAATACGAGCCCATACAAGATAAAATACCTCCTTTTTAAAACAAAGCAGAGTACCAGGTTTTTTGCTGTGTAAAATACTATGGATTGTATGCGATGGGGTCTCGTGGTGGATCAATAAAAGCACCCAGTGTTTTTTGAGGTCATGATTGCAGACAAAATCATCAGTGGTGTATACTTCAAGGCCTTACAGGTATCCCAATAAAGAGCTTTTTATCGACTTGACTTTTATTTTTTAATTTTATTTTTAGGCAATGGACGAGTTTTCTTTCAGCGGCTTCTACAGCAGGATATATCTACATGTATTCCATCTATTATTTCTTTTTTAAAACAAAGTAAGTGTCCCTGCTTAGTATGTTACTCTAGTGATCATTCTTCTGACCCTTTGTATTTACAGGTTGTTTTCTTCTCTGGAATTTCGACATAATTTTAGGCCTCTTGTAATATCATTTTGTGTTAATACTGCTATCAATATCTTCCTTTTAGCACGATTGGAGTTGCCTTTTGAGAAAAGTTATGTGTAGTCTTTTAACATTTTCGGTAATCTATTACTCGTCATTTGATAGTGCTATTGACAAAGACTTTTCTTACTTAATTTCTTTCTTTCTTTTTTTTTTGTTTCAGGATGTACGGATTATTCCAGACCGTTTTTTATTTTGGATACATGGCACTATTTAGTTTAGGGTTAGGTCTTATGTGTGGTAAGTAACGGTACTTGATTTCTGTGTTCTTAACATTTGCCGGTAGTTAAAATGTCTTTACAAAAGACCCTCAACGACTTCTATCAAGCTAAACGTTGGTTTTACACATATTGACTACATAAATCTGTTTGCTTTGTTTACCTAAATAACAGGCAATACGGTTCCATTGCTTTTTTATGATCGCGCAGTTTTTTCATAAAGACGGGAATTGTTTTTTCCAGCATTTTTTATGCTTCTTCTAACATTGATGTCAAAAACATGTACAAAATGACTCGACAGTGTTAACTACAACAGAAAAACAAGTTTGATGCATGCCTTGTAGGGTTGTGACGTTTTGTTAACAAGGCGCTTACGTACAGTCTGGTAATTTAACACACAGCTATTATCTATTTCAATTATCGTCATCATATGCAGAGAGTCCTGTAAGGATATAAACGGAAAGTAACAAATACGACGCGTGTAGAGATGTTGTTTTTTTTCGATTTTCAGGTATTTTTAAGCGGATAAAATAGACCCACTTTAATTCATAGAAAGAATTTACTCAATTACAAAACAAGTCTAATCAAAGGTCCAGCTTGCACTTGATTGGTTGATGGTTCCCTCTTTAAAGCAGTGTGAAGAGGAGGTTAATAGTTATTGCTTGCCTTCGTTTGGACGAAGTGAGAGTCGCGTGTTGAAGTTTAACTGACATCATCTTGATATTTTATTGTTTTGCAGTCAGTTTAATAGACCTTTTTTTCTTGCTGCTATTTTTGCTAACTGCCCCCAAAAATATCTTCTTCTTTTTTTCAAGGTACTTTTGGATATGTTGGTACAAGTCTTTTTGTTCGAAAAATATATTCGACTGTAAAGATAGACTGATTTATACTATATATATTAATATAAATCGCCGTACAAATAGGTCTGCGGTAAATCATTAGGCAACTGGACATGCCTTTTGTGAACAGTGATATTTTCATTTCAAAGTTTTTGCCCAACCAAGGAGGAGATAATTCGTTCATAGCAAAGGGAACTTGGCAGTTGCAATTTTTATTATGTGAATATACGACGTAATGAGTCGGGGTTTAATGGATTGTGTTGGGAATAAAATAGAAACAGCTCAATTACTCCAATACCGAAGAGCTAAGGGAACGAAAAAAGAAGCTATGGTAACAAAAAGGATTTGCCGATACCTTTGGAGGAAAACAGTTAAAGGCGAGGATTTCAGTAGAAGTGATCTAGTCTTTCTGCGTTGTAGTGTATTGCATTTCGATGCAAATTACATTTTGCACAAAAGTAGTATTTGAGTGACCTGGTAGACAGGTTAGGAGAAAATTTGTAAACTAATCGGCCAAGTGTAAAGAGTATGCTTCTTAATTTAATACTTGAATATGATCAATTGGTAATGTAAGATAGTGTCTTGTGCCCGTAATTTTCATTGTTTTTACTTCCATTGTTACACTCGTTTTTCAATAGGAAGTCCAGAAAAATAATAAAGACGTTTTTTGAAAAAATGAATTAAAATATTTCGTTATGTCAGTTGTGTTACAGATTCAGCAATTCCGTTAATCTGGTTGATCAGAAGTACCACTCCATCGCAAAGAATTATTTTATTTCTTGATCTTTAAAAAAAAGACCAACCTAAGTATGTTATCTGTAATTAATACCCTACCCTCTTGGAAATCACATTTACGTGGAATGTACCCCGTATGTTACTCATTTAAATGTCGAGTAGATTATTGTATTAATTTTTGCACATGAGCAAAAGTACAGGGCGGTAAGAACTTACCTACTTTTATGCCTAATCCTGTTTAACAGTAATTTATTTTTTGAATACAAGCAATTGAGATATTTGGCAAATACTTGACTGTGGTACGTTTAACACGTAAGTTTAATAAATTATTCTAATTTTTAAGCAGTTTCTGTTTTGTCTTGGATTCTGGTGTCAAGCACTTTTTCATGCCCAAATTATGATGAACACCAGTGTCAACGAATACTGCATTGTGTTTTTACGGTATGTATGTGGGCTCGAATCTCCATGTCAGTTTTCTCAGGACAGATTTTATTTGGTTTTCACCATAAAAAAAAACAGCCGTCGGTACCAATTTTTGCTGCGCCTCATCCTTTCCGACCACTTACTATTTCTGCTTCGTTCTCGCCCTCATCTCCTTGTTGTCTTATTCTTTTCTTCTTTTGCTTTTTGTTTCGTTTTGCACCAGCTGCGATGGCGCAGACAAAAGTTGCCACCCCTTTTAAGCGTCGCGAAGTTACTGTAAAGGTTTTCTTGGAAGGTAGTCTTGTCTGGCCACACAGTTTGTCTTTGGTTTTTCCAGTGTAGAGAATGGCCATCGGAACAGTGTACAAGACACATTTCCATATATGTCATCTCGGAAATGAATTCACATTCCGTTTTGTACCATTGGTAAGGTGAACAGAGTAATCCGGTCTGCTCTCCCGAGCCGGTATTATTTTAGCAGTTTTTTTGACGCCGCCTTTTACTTAAGGATTTTATGAGCTTTGGAAAGCAGGCGCTAATATTTTCTTGAAAGAAAAAGGTACATGTTTTCACCCTGGAAAACAAGCGTTTTTTATTTCACCCCACCATCTACGGACAAAATTGCTTGTTTTTTCCATCGAAATATAAGGAACATCTAGACTTTTGAAATGATTGTAGTTCTTACAATGTTTTGCCACTCTGGTGCCGCCTCCATTTCAATATTTTTATCGGGGAGAAGTTTGCATAGCATTTCAATCCAAAAAGATACAAGACGAAAGCTGATCCAAATTGTCATTTCCCAACAATGATGCATTTGGGTAATGAAATAGAATATCTGCATGCTTTCTGCTCCTCGGTACCATATACCCAAATATTTATGACTTGCAGCTTGGGGGAAAAAAGGGAATGCCATTTTGTCTGTGACGCTTGTAAAAAAAAGTCGGGTCAGAGTGAGCATTGCAGGTTGCCATGGTAATAAGACATTTGACATCTTTCACCACTGCCAGATATGACAACAAACAACGTGTTCGATTCGAAAAGGTTATGTAAAAGGAATGTTGTCAGTTTGTTTGAAGCTGAGTATGCTGAAAGCTGTTGTATTCCGTCGCACTTTAGAGGATGTGATTTCTTTGAACTGCAAATGAGAATGCAGCGATTAAATCGAGAGGGGGTTTATCAAGCAGCACTGGAGCTACATGGCAAAGTTAATCCGGGAAACATGTTTTGAATAGAGGAAATGTGAAAATTTATTTCATGTAATTTAATAAGAAATAAAAGAAGTCAAAGTAGACTTTTTGATGGTTCACTTTGTCTTAGAAGACAACTGAAAGAAGCATGTAGCTTTCTGTTAAAAAATGGCATTGGAGTTTTAACAGAGGCAAGTTTTTTAATTTGACGAATAAACTAAGGGAAAGTGTATTTATTTTACTTTGTTGTCACGCATAATATTTACTTACTATTACGTAATCTCATATGCATTCAAATTTACATGCAATTTGAATTTACAAATTACGTTATCTTGGGCTTTGTGGTACGGCTTCTCTTTCTAAACCCTTTGACATAACAGTAAACATTCCGTAGTTTTAGCTCAGTCCATTTTTTCTCATTCCTTTAGTGCTTGTGATGAGGAGTTTAGAGAAATTTCCAATTTCACCTTTTATCTTACTGAATCACCGCCTTGAATTATCATGTCGATATTCCCCAAGACTATTAAAATTCGTTACATTTAAGATAGCTGTTCAGAATGGTCACTTGTGCATGCATAATAATCGTACAGATTTATCTTTTGGAAAATTTGCACTAATCTTTTACTTGTATTTAGCAAAAAGTAAGAAGTAATGGACCCTCTGTGCCTCGGGGCTCCTGTACCTCGTACTGTGGTACCGCTCAACATTTCAAACAACCAATTTGAAAGAAGTACTAAAACGTGAGGAATATAGTGTTGGTGGAAAGAACAACCAAATAATTTTTCTTTACAAGAGCCCCGAATATCCAAGATCCAAGCCCTTCACCATTCTACTGTTTTCATTTTATAACCTTGCTTTTAGTCCCCTCGGTGATCACGTCGTTTTTCCTGCTAGGCGGGTCATAAGAAATAACCAAGAGCAACCATACTTCTTTCACGTACCTAACATCTTACTCAGAATACTAGCTGTAACTAACAAGGCAGTCTTTAGCTCTAACATTAATCAGCCAGTCTTCCAATTTCCTTCAACAGGTCTGGGTAAAAAGCCACTTTTTCGCTTTTCTTTTTCACACAATCTTCCATCTGCAGGTACTGCAATACCCATAATACTTCTTCCTTTCTTACAAATCATAACAATGTCGGGCCTCTTATCACATTGTTGCATTGCACATTTATTCCGTAAATTTACTTATTATTCTCTGCTGTGCCTTCTCAGTTTTACTCGGAAGGCACATA
>RDPX01000147.1:901921-916866 GCA_003991215.1 Morbakka virulenta
ATCAAAGGATGTCAAAGTATAAAGATAAAGATATCAAAGGAAGAAGAAGATCTAAATTACCTTCATAAAATCAATGTCGGAACGGTGTTCTGTGACTGTTGTTGTCCGTGCAAGCACAGTTGAAAGATCACTAAAATATTTCTTCACCCAATGCCAAAATGCACAAGTAATTGCAACTAAGATCACAAGTAGCCCACCGGCAAAGTACAATTTTCTTAAAAAAAGAATGCCAACCATAAGGAGCTGGAACACTAGGAGCCCAGAAATCAACCTAAAAGCAGCAATGAAATAGTTATATTATGCAATCGTCAGTTGAATCAAATACGAAATTCTTGTATTTATGTTATGTTTTCAACATCAATCTAAGCCAATTTTTCAAATCAAAGTCTTGTGCAAGTCATTGCAAGAAACTAACTGCATCGGAAATTAACAAACAATAACGTTAACATTAACGTTAACTTGCAGCTGATAAAAAATGTATTGTCAAGAACACTGACACCGTAATCAATACAATAACCGGTCAAATCTCGATAAGCGCCAAGCCCGTCTTTTTTAACTGTGTGAAAGTGGGAGTCTTTAGCCTTGAACAATTAGTAAGAAGGTCCTACCTCTCTTGAAAAGTGAACGTTATTGTGCATAGACAAAGTCTGTTGAAACCTGTTGAAAATATATTGTTAGTAAAAAGTTGTGTATATATAATAGCGACTGGGTTAAATAAAAAACCTCGGTATGCTGTAATTGTCGTTTTCACACATTTTTATAGTACACTTAAATGTGCATAAGTATAGTGTGACGATAAAAGGACGGCGCTCACTTGAGCTGTTAACACGCTTAATCAGTTCCCTATTCAAGTACTATTCAGCGCCCAAATTTTCTTATTTTCTTAGGCGGTAAAATGGGCGATTACGGTAATAGTAGTTTCTAGCATGCAAACAAAAACGTTGGAGCTTAGGTTATACTGAACCAGGCAACCAATCAAGTTCGAGATGTTGTCATGACGGAAAAGAAATATGGATAGGTGGCTTTAGTATTAACGACGAAGAGGGTGACAGCTAGGCAAATATATGAAAATATTAAGATTTTCCCTTTGCTTTTTAAATTGTGTGTGGCGCCAATTTTGTGCATTGGGAAAACTTTGGTAATATAGATCTTTACATCTGAATTTCATCTTAGGATGTCTTCATACCAAAAAGCGACCTTTCGAATGTTGAATAGATACTATTACGCATGTCATTTAGTCGGCAGTGTGTTTTAGTACAAGAAAACTCTTACAAGCAGAAATCAGATTCCCCTTTATTGTCTGTGCTGTGTCAAAGGTTTCAAGAAACCTGAGAACTGGGGCTTGGTGACTAGTCAACACTTAAAACTATTCAAATTAATGAAAGAGCACTTGGGGTTTTAAGCTGCTTTCATTTTGCTTATGTTCTCAGTTATAAGCGGCGGCAGTACTACTGTATCAAAACAGAACCTAATACATCTTCCCTCTGTTTGAGAACATGTCGCCGTGAATTGAAAGCATTTTAGATAATTTAAGAAGTCGTCGGCTAATCTGGATGGCGCCAGTTAACTCCATATTTTTAAGGACCGCGTTAAGGCTTGTTTCCATAGAGCTGCATTTTCTGCTGTAGCGGAAAATGCTCACGAGCTTTTTTATTGCGCATATGCATTGCTTTAAAAATACCGCTGGACAGGCGATTTTTTATGCTCACGAGCTGCTCGTGAGCATTTTAAAAAAGTAGAATTGGTTCTACTTTTTGAACGTATTTTTTCCGCCTGAGTTTAAGAACCAATGATAGTTCAGTATTTGAGACATTACGTAATCTTGTATTGTATTAACATTTTTGCACGGTCATCAAAAAACATAATATTTCCAGATAACAAAATGGCGGCGAATAGGTATGTCGCGACAAGTTTTGACGAGGATGAAAAAAACGAGGATATCAATTATAATGAGGAAATTTATCAAAGATTCTTAAAGGAACAAAAGGAAGCAGAACAGAAACATCAACAGGAGAAAATAATAACGACAGATACCTCGGTCATTTCATCTCCCAGTTCTGGTATTGTACATTATCAACAAAAACAAAACTTGTGCATCGCTACTTGATAGGTACCATAATGTTATACAAAGCCTTTCACTTGGTCCTGTAACATCGCGAATTCTAGATGATTTCGAAATAAAAGGAGCAACCCACGAAAGAAGTTCTTCGAATCGCCTAGGTAGCATTTTGAAGGCTTTGAAGAAATATTCATTGTCAAACAGCATTAAATCCTGTACTAAAACCTTATATAAGCCTTTATTTCTTCTCTCCTGAAATAGCTTTCTCACCCAGAATTTCCTTTGTCTTTGAATTCCATTCTGAGGGCGTCTTTGTTTACGACACAATAATACAAGCAATATTAAAATCAATTTTTGCTTTTGAAGCAAGAGAAACCTCTTGTTTTTGCTGTCATGTTTGTTCACATGAAAACGCGCCAAGAAAAAAATACGCTGTGTGGAAATGGCTTGAGGCTCAGGTGGAAAAAGCTCACGCGCATTTTCCGCTACAGCGGAAATTGGAGCTCTATGGAAACAAGCCTTTAAAGTTGAAGAAGCTACCTCAGTTATATCATAAAATGTCTCAACAACCATGAAAATCTTTCAGGAGTACAAAGCTTAATTCTGAAACAGTAGATCTGCGAGGACGCAAAAGAGAATATCAACGGAAACACTTGCAAAAAATGTCTTAGTCTTCGACCTCGACGTCTCAGACTCCTGAGAAACGGAAATACAAACAAGCAAATGCTGTAAACAAACAAATACATATATATCAAAGCAACCTTCTTTTCTATACTTAAAGTGATAACAACAAATTTCACGGTGTTAGTTTACTAATAAATAAAGAGCCTAACCGAAATTCTGAAGGAATATCAGACTGAATATGGCGTGTAAAAATCAAACTTGGAAAATGCATGCTGAATAAACACTATTGAAAAACCAAATAAATACATGTTAAGAGAAAGAAAAGGCAAGAAAAAAAAAGGAAAAATGGGAATAAAAACATGACAAAGATACGAGAAAGGATGAGAATACTTTAGAAGGAAAATATTTGAGGATAAAAAAATGGACAAGCAACTAGCAGTAATAGGAATAAAAAAAGGATGATTCAAACAAGAGTGATCAAGGTTTCAGAACACTTGATAATAACAAACTCATCGTACACGAAAAGGGTGGAAGCATGGCTGACTCTGCGAAAAAAACAGATAGCCTTAATAAGCAAACATCTTTAAAAATGTTCACAATGAAAACAAAAGTATTAGTCCCAACGGTACCATCGCGTGAAATAAAAACAACCTTAACATGTGTAGAAATAAAGGGCAGCAGTACGTGTAAAAGAAGAGGAAAAGTGTGGGTAACGATAACGTTGATGTAGAATTCGTAAAGTATGGTCCACCAGAAAAATATGAACACGTGGCCAAACTAGTGAACAACAACGCAAGCACAGAAAAATACCCAGAGCAGATCAGACGGTATCTAAAAACCTCTTCGAAAAGCAGAAAAAACCCACCAGTGTAACCCTTAAACCTATTACTAATCATACTGCTACCCGTACGAAGAAAATTTCTTGACTTCTGTATGAAAAGAAGATGTTGGAACCACCTCCGCACTACAATATAAATAAGACAGGTTGCCTACCACGTGAATTGATGCTCTACCGAACAGCTTTCTGCGATCAAGATACTAGCAAAGAATGTGACAAGAAGCGGCAACTAAATCGTCTACATTCTGCTGCTAGATATGAGTAAAGCCTTCGACACGGTAAGCCGCACAATATTACTAAATGACATGCAGGAAATTCTAAACATGTACAAATACAAAATGAACCTGATGAGCTACGCATCATGTTCATTTTGATAATGGAAAGGGATGTAAACTTACGAGTCAAAGTCTGGGGGAAAAAAAGAGAAAGGTGACAACATAAAAACAAATATAGGAATCCCACAGGAGCCTGTCTGAGAGCAGTACTTGTCATCTTCTACCTAACCAGATCCATGGATACTGAGAAAGCAACAAAAGATCCATCCAGAAAGAGCAGCTACTTTGAAAAAAATTCTCAGTATGCTGACCACGTCACATGGGCATCTATTGCAACGTATCGAATAGACTATATCAAACAATACCACTCACCATTGCTCGTAAACTTACACAAAGAAATCTAAGAATAAATGAACTAAAAACGGAAGAAAATAACACCAAGAAAAAGGAAAACGAAGAATGGAAAGTATGGAAAGTTTTTGGAAGCCAACTGGATACAGAAAAAGCACATCAACAGAAGGAAGATATTGGCAACTGATAACTATAAAACGTTTAAAAGCATTTTAGGCGGAGTGAAAAACCCTATTAAGATCAAACAAAACTTTTAATACCTAAGCTGCAAATGTGTTTCTGTGCAATAGCTAATAGTGCACTTTACCGAAAAACCTAGAAAACAACATCGACAGTTTTCAACGTAGACAAAGGAAGATTCTTGGAATTAACCATAAAAAACCTCCAAACAACAATAAGCTCTACGCCAGAACGAAATGCGAACCATGGCGAAGAAAGAAACTAACATGGCTAGGGCAGCTTAAGCGACTGCATCCCCACACACCAGCAAGAAAAATCCTTGAAAGATAAATAAGAGAAGTGAAAAGGTCATATGGAAGATTAAATACGAGCTGGATGCAAAGGGAATGCTAAGATTTGAACAGCATCGGAATCAAATATATCAAATATATAGTACATATATATATAGTATAATATATGGTCTAGTGAGTATTGTAGAAAAACTGAGAGAGGCAAGAATGCGGTGGCAGGGTCATGTACTGAGACGGAGAGAGGACGAATGGGCGAAGAGGGTATGTCAAGAGTGAGTGAATGGTAGGTGTACAAGAGGGAGACAGAAACCGAGGAGGAGAGGTGAGGTTGGAAGGGACATTGTGGTGAAAGGCGTACAGTCAGTTGATGCAGTTGGCCGGAGCGGATGGAGAAGAAAAATTAGAACTGCTGACCTCTAATTAATGTGATAACAGCAACAGAGAGAGAGGAGGAGGAATCAAATTAGATCTTTCTAAAGGCACCAAGACATTGAATAGACTATTGGAACTGAGAAATGATAGAAAAAACTGGCGTAGCATTGTGAAAGGCGTTGTACAGTACTAGCTGCATACAACGTCAGTGTAGCAGTAGTAATTTATGAAATAGCACAGTATATTGATAGTTATTTATATAGGTTATCAATACAGCCTTTTATCACTGTTGCTTTTTGCAGGTGGATTTTGAGGTTTGTGTCATACAATATTGGGTAGCAATTAAATCGTCTGTCATTTAATCTTGTATTGCAGTAACAGGTTACATACTATCTGAACTATAAACTTGGACTAAAAATTGGAAGGCAATTTCACATTTCTCCCTGTTTAAAAACAAAAATATATATAAAACAGGCTTGTTGTAATCGTAAGTCGATACTTCAATCTTCAGTTTGATTTTTTGTCAGCATCAACTTGCAATTCGATATTGCTCGCTTCATTGGCAAAATCATTCCTCCATTGACAATACGCAGCGAGAAAAGGTTGCCGGTTAACAAAAAGGTTGCCCAAATTAAATGCTTTTGGTGGAAGCCTGCATGCAAAAAAGATTCATTGTCGCTCATTTGGGCAACTCGTATTTGAACTGATGTCGTCTTGAACTTGCCTGACACAAGCCAACAAACCTACTGAAAAATAAAATTTTGCAGCCACAATAAAATTACAAATGTATGTTCATTTTATGTCAAAG
Organism: Morbakka virulenta; assembly: GCA_003991215.1. Classification (NCBI taxonomy): domain Eukaryota; kingdom Metazoa; phylum Cnidaria; class Cubozoa; order Carybdeida; family Carukiidae; genus Morbakka; species Morbakka virulenta. The sequence continues at coordinate 907,719 of RDPX01000147.1, forward strand.
GAAGTCTTCACAAAAGTGAAATGCTTGATAAAACTTTCCTACTCTAACCAGCATTTCTACAATGAAGTGGTCCATGTTTTAACAATGCCTACCTCAAATGGAATTTCATTCAAATCCCTCTTAAGAGCTAAGGCTGTCAAGTGTATGCCTTCCATTGTTACTAAAACTTAGACTAAACATAGAGTCAACTACAATTTCTTGTCTTGTATAGGTGCCCAAAGTCAATTTTATAAAAATACAATACAAATATAAAAATACAAATATACAGAAAAGGGAAAGACAAATTCTTTTTTGACAAACACCACTTTGGAAGCACTGCTGGCAAATGGCAACTGAATTTTTCAAAAATCTAATGCTTTAGTTATAAATGAATGAGTGACAATCTCCTACTTGACAAATAATAAGGTTTTATCTGGCGAATACCACTGGTTAAGAGAAAGCTAGTGTAGTTTCTATTCTATACTCTCCTTAATACAAGAAACAATGACCATGTCCTACTTTGCAAACATCTTTGGAGAGTGACATATCTACTAAAGAATCAGCGCCTCTCTAAATAAAGGAACAATGGGAATGTTGTACTTTACAAGCAATGGGCAGCGTTGTTAATCTGATAGGACGGAATAACAATATCTTACCTTCCAAATATCATTGGCCAAAGCTCTCCCCCAAGATCGAAATCAGGAACGTACACATAAACCAGTTGATAGGCCCACACTACATAGCCAAAGCCAAAATACAACACAAGAAATGGCACGATGATTGGAGAGAGAACAGAATATGCTATGCCAACCATGAACACCAAAAGACCACTGGTCAGCTGAAAATCAAAAATAAATTTAGGAAATTGAAAATAGAATTGATATGCATAACACCCATCATCGTTATCATAAATTAAAAAAACCAAAAAAAACCCACGAGTAACAAATTAAAAAAATACAAAAAAGGCGCAGTTGATGAAGTAAAACACAACTGGCAGAAAAAAAGCCTCTGCGGCCAATATCGTCTTTACACAAACCAAAGCGATCCTGAAAAACAATAGGCCAATATGAGTTTACCAAACACTGGGAAAAGAGCCGCAACAGAGGATCACCCTTGTCGTATATGACCAGTGCCCGCTTACCCGTAACCACAAAGCAAATATCATAAAAATGGATTGAATCTAATGGTAGGTTCTATGGTAAGTCAACTAAAACGACGGTATGTTCTATAACACCTACGATTTCAGAAAAGCCTCTTTAGGCAGTGTGTCTTGTGTAGGCTGTGTTGCCTTCCTTTTGAACATAAACAATACAAGTTCTTTTCCATTTTGCGGTGTCAGAACCGGATACCCCAAAACCATAGTTGATTTCGGCCGAAAAGGACGTTAAATTAGAGCAGGGGTGGGCAACCTACGGCCCGCGAGAAGAATTTTCATGGCCCGCGAGGCCATAAAATGATATAATTTTTTGTTAGCAAATATAATTGTCTANCCGTAACCACAAAGCAAATATCATAAAAATGGATTGAATCTAATGGTAGGTTCTATGGTAAGTCAACTAAAACGACGGTATGTTCTATAACACCTACGATTTCAGAAAAGCCTCTTTAGGCAGTGTGTCTTGTGTAGGCTGTGTTGCCTTCCTTTTGAACATAAACAATACAAGTTCTTTTCCATTTTGCGGTGTCAGAACCGGATACCCCAAAACCATAGTTGATTTCGGCTGAAAAAAACGTTAAATTAGAGCAGGGATGGGCAACCTACGGCCCGCGAGGCCATAAAATGATATAATTTTTTGTTAGCAAATATAATTGTCGGTTGCAGATATTGAATGAATTGAATAAAACATATAACTGTCAAACTTGAGATACAGAAAAAACTTTTTCACTTGGATAAAGGCGAGCCACACTTCGGTAGTCAAACAGGTGCGATTTTTCACCGGTGTAGTTTTGACTTCGTGTAAACAGGCACACCGGTGTGGTTTCACTCCACTTTCGCAGCGAGGACGGCAATAGTGACAGCGAGATTAATTTACCTAATTTGTCTTTTGTTTTTTCTCTTTGTTTCTCTCTCTATTTGTTTCTCTCACTATTTGTTTCTCGCTTTTCTTATTACGTTTGGTCCGCGTGAAGAACATTTCTGAAGAATCTGGCACACTCTCTAGAAAGGTTGCGCACCCCTGAATTAGAGCAATGCTTGAAACAGTTACTGATATCTAATTATGTGGCCATGGTCAATTAAAAGACTTCATTCTGCGAATGACAATCGTGATTTGTTGATAAGACAGTGGGAATGAAACCTTGGGTTCTTTTAAAAGGGGAATCCATTTAGAAAGAGAAGGATGGCTGGTGGGAAAAATACGTCAAAATGGTTTTACGACGTACTGTGTTCTTTAATCTCTGATGAAGGTAGAAGGAAAAGAATAATCTTTACTAAAAATATTTCACAGAGCTCCAAAGTGTTTTCCTTGCACGCTCAGTATGATATGTCGTTTATATTAGTCTGTAAGACTGTGTTGGGTGTTTTGTTCCACAAAGCTGGGGGCCAAAGTTAATTTCCTTGGCAGGTCCATTCATTAACTTTTAAGACATTTTTGTTTTCAGTTCCCTGACAACAATTTGTCCTTATTTTTAAAAAATGCATTGCCACACAAGGCATAAAGCCAGTAAGTATGTGGAAAAAACTACAATCATACAAAGATTTATTACAAAGAAGCGCAACAACCACAAGAATAAAGACGTCGTGAGAACGACCCGCACTAGTAACAAAAAACCGAGGTAATGCCAGCAACAAAAGTTCATCAGAACATTTTTTATGATAGCTATAGAAGTCTAAGGCAAGCCACATTCTGTCGACGAAACAAAGGCTGAAAAGCAGCAGCAAGATTTGGACCTCAAAAGTTACAAACATTCCTCCAAACTCGATGAAGTTTTGAGGCCAATATCGGAGTACAAGATGTGCCTCCAACAAGCGTGTTACCAGGAAGATCATTGGTGTAAACATGGAAGAGGGTTAGGCCAAGAACAAAATCTTGAGGAACGTTAGCACCAATGAAATGTTTAATACATGTAATTGTATCCAGTATGACACACATTTTATGATATGAAAGAAAGGAACAACAAAATGACCAAAAAACTGATGGAACTGATCTAAAGGACAAGGTTCTCCCGCATCTGAATCAGGAAATCCTTTGGGAAAATCAACAAGCTATGTATCGTCATGAGCAAAAGCGTACTTGAAAGCATTTAAACAGGTCTATCAGTCCCACTGGAATGAGTTAAAGAGGAGATACGATGGGCATCAAGGTGGCCAAAGATGAACACCTTAACATTATGACCTCAGTCTAGCGTTTTATAAATGGTACGTGATACTGCCTTAATCGCTCAGTAGGAATTAGGAGACTGATACGAGAAAAAAAGGTAACAGGTGAATTTAAGATGAAACAACCTAAAGATCAGGGCCGTCTTATCTATTATTATTCTTAACAGCTAGAAGATTCTGTCGGGCATAGATACCAAGCCCAAGAATGTCAGCTATAGAATGCAGCTGAAACAAACGCCATCACCATGATGATAACTATAACTAACACTTTGACAAAAGCTTTACAAAGCTTTCACAAAAAATATTCCCGTAGACTTCTAACGTTAGTGCAAACAACTGAGAGAGCAAATTTTGAAAATGACAGCTTTTTCGTGTCTGTGTATGGCCAGTACTACCATCTGTGGAGTCAACACTCCCGGGTGTAGGATCAGTATTGGGTCCGGAGATTATTTGCACCCTATTTTCTGCATGTGCCCTACAAATCTTTGGCAAACCAAAGCCAGTTGATACAAACACTGATCACTTGGGGGTTGTACATTTTTAGTTTTCGACTGATACCAATAATTTATGCATTCTCCACGCTCTTATGTATTATCAAGCCAAAAAAACGTAAGAATAAAAGCAACGACAATGCAAAGAAAGCAACTATTGCTTATTTTGCTAAAAAAGAGGCTTTGTAATAACTTCTTCTGAACATAACTGGCCGTCGGGAAAACAGCAGCTATCACCACGAAATATGTAAAAGGAGTTTATGGAAAAACATTGGTGAAGTATCAATCTATTAAACATGGATGACAAAATCCAATTTTTACCCCATATCTAAATACATCAATAAATCAATACATCAATATGTTTTTTACCAATTCTGCATATCGAGGTCTCCCAGGATTCCAGGCATCAAATTTACTTTTCGGTGTTTTGGCGCACCTACACAAAAAAATGTAAAGGAAAATGACAACGCAAATTAAAACAACAGTCCACATTTCAGTCACTTATACTACTATTTCTCCAAACCTTGCATGTACTATAATACTATACTACAAGACCAGTTTTGGGAGGAGTAGACTTGATTGCACTGTACTACTGTTAATAGTGTATGTGGAGTTGAAGCGGAAGTGTCCGAGCGTCCAGTTGTTCCAAAAATCGAAATAGGAAGAGATATGAAGAAGTTTACTAGACAACTATAATTCAGAATAACCACCTTTGGGGTGGTTGGGGGGGGGGGTTAAGGGGTCAATGAAGCAATATTTTTCTCTTGATGGCTCCAGTGGTGAGATAGAATTTCTGTTACTACAGTAACTGGTAAAATTACATAAGAAATAAAAAAAGGTATGGAGTAGACTTCTGCTCAGGAGCTCCACTTTCCATAACCACGAGTTTTGTTGTTGTTTTTAAAGCGTTAAGAGTTACCAGATATTTTAATGTCAACGAACAGGTTGAGACGTCGCAGTAAATATTTTTGGCACTTTTAAAACATTTTATTAAAATTGACAACCCCATATCTGGTAACACTCAACGCTTCAAAAACAACAACAAAACACGCATTTTTGTAAAGGTGATCGGTTGGCGAGCTTTTACGTTTTGCAAAAATTTGAAACTAAAAAAAATCCAATACTTTGAGGTACTATTTTTCAACAATAGTATCAAACCTTGCTTTTCTAAAAGCATCCTGTAGAAAAAAGAAACTTAAAGGAAAGTTTTAACTTATATTTGATAGAAAAATCTTGATTTCAAAAGAGGCTTGATTTTAGCTTTCTTTTGACCAATTTCAGATCTAAAAAGTTTTAAATATCACAGATCATGATTAATGATCTTTTTCTGTAATTTTGGAAATTTTAAAAGATTTCTTCCAAAATTTACAAACAGATCGCTTCAAATGACGATGAGCACCGCGTAATTTCTGAAGCATTCTCTTTTCAAAAAAAAGCTTGAATTCAGCCATCTTTTGGCCGATTTCTGATCTGAAAACAGTTTCAGGAAGCCGAGATCAAGGTATTTTCGTTATTTTGGGCATTTACAACGATTTTTGATGAACTTTGTATAAAACTGAACTTTTTCCAAACAGGTCGCTTCCAATGCCAAGTTATTTGCCAGCATTGCGAGAACAGTGCGAGAGCAAAACCTGACAATGAGATCTTACTAAGAAAGGTTGCAACAAAAATATTGAAAAGGAATGTTGGTCAGCGTGACATGTCAGTGAATGAATGTCTTTTAATAATTCAGGGTCTTCCTTATGTTTTATATAGCAGGGCTCTCAGGTATGCAAATTTGATGGGTTCAACAAAGGTAAATAACAAGGTCAATGATCAAAATGAACTACTAGCAGAAAATGCCAATTGGCAAGAAGCTTATTGGTCAAGAGAAAGCAATCCCAACTATAACAGTTGTGTAATGACTATCCCAACAAATTTAAATGTGGCAAACACCTCCAGAATATTTCACTGAGAGTTTATGGTAAATTTCACTAAAAAATAGAAGGTTGGGGAAAAAATCAAATGTTTTTCCAGCTTTTGTTCCCACCTTTCGGTATGTGGTTCAACAAATGTAAACCAAGGTATGACGAATATTGCAGATGGCTTTTGCTGCAAGACAAGGCTGGGTCTTATTGGGAAAATGTTGGCAAAGAATTTGGTTCTTGTGAAGAAGAGTTCTCTCTTCTGCCCATCTCTGATAAAAAATAATTTTTATGAAAGCCAGATTGTAATTTTAGATGAAGGTGGTGATAAGGAGTCCTTTGATCCTTTTAATGAACTCCATGTTGATCTTGAACAGGTTAGACAAAATGCTGCACTAGAGGACTGGATGGGATATCATGCAGTAGGTGATTCTGGTATTGATGGATTTGTTAATACACATGTTGATGCATTGGATGACAATCCAAGTTATGGTGATACTGATTTCGGTTTCTTTCACCAGCGCCTTCTGATGAAACAGGAAGAAGATTTAGGTAATAATGAAAATGTAGTCTGGGATGATGCAAAAATTTTGGGGCTTAATGATAATCAACTCAAAGAAATGAAGGGTTGGCTCAATGAGCAAAAAGGGGATTTTGAAATTCCTGACAAAAATACCAGCAACTTTAATCCAGAGACATTGAACTTGAAACAAAAACTGGTTTACAACAATGTTACAACATGGCTACTAGATAAGGTAAAAAAATGAAAATACAGCTCCTTTATATTTAAACATTTCTGAAAGAGCAGGCTGTGGTAAAAGTTACCTGGTGAACTGCATTTCACAGTTTATTAATGCCAATATCGAATTTCTGGTAAGAGCTGCACCAACAGGTACTGCTGCTTTTAAATGGTGTAACATTGCATGCACTTATGTAACTTCTCCTAAACAATAACAGTGGGAAAGATGTACCAGAATTGTGTGGTGATGCTCTACAAGAACTGCAGGAAGAATTTAAAGATGAAAACTTCCTTTCATTGATTAAAAGTCAATGATGGGTCTTTGCAGGATATTTTCGATTCACAGAAGGCTTTGTAAACCAAAAGGTAATACTGAACCATTTGGAGGTGTGTCAATTGTTATAATGGGTGATTTTGCTCAATTATCACTAATCTTGGACCTTCCTGAGAAAAGGATACATAAAAGACACATAAAAGATTTATCTGACATTTGTAGTTTCACTTTTAAAACTATTCAACAGAACGGCAATTTGGAATGAGATAATGAGACAATAGGGTGATGGCCCAGAAGGTTTCAAAAATATTTTGATTAGTCTGGCTGAAGGTACTTTTGGTAAAACTGAATGGCTACAGTTAAAAGAGAGATATTTAAACGGTAAACAGTTCAACCCGGAGAAATGGGAAAATTTCAAAATGACTGCTGTCATGGTATGTGCATATAAAAAAGATTTTAAAAAAACATAACATCATCAGAATAAAAGCTCTTGGAAATCCAACTGCAGCTGTGAAAGCATATTATAACTGTGCTCAGGCTGAGAAAAGTAAATTGTCACTTCATCAGGATGGTGGACTTCCCAAAGATTTGCTCCTGTGTAAAGGTATGGAGGTAATGTATTGCAAAGGTATTAGCAAATGGTAAAGTTTAAGTTTTTCTAACACCCATAGGCCAGGGTAATCCTGTTAGTAAAGGCAGTGTGGTGGAAGGTTATTGAACTTTTATTGCAAAGGTATTGGCAAATGGTAAAAGTTTAAGTTTTTCTAACACCCATTGGCCAGGGAAATCCTGTTAGTAAAGACAGTGTTGGACATAAAGATTGTGAAAAATATTGAAATACTGATGCTATGGTAACTGAGGTCAAAGGTGCTCAAAAGGTATGTGAAAGGTACTGGTAAAGTACAAGGTATGATTTATAAATACTATACAAATATTGAAAAGAATTAAAAAAACAACAACCAAAAGGTTGAGAGGAAGCAAAATAAACAAAAAATTGTATTACCCGCCATGCTGTTGTGATTTGTAGAAAGCTTACAGTAAGATGGCTTCATTTCGTTAAATTATTCCAGCATGAAGGTCCAAAGCCCTCCCTAATATTAATGCACATTTAATGCATATTTACTCAAAAGCTAAATGTGCATTACCATTAGGGAAAGTGGGATGGTACAATTTTTTTGTCGACTTCTTGTAGTTTATATTCATAATAATGGTATTTGCATGTTTGCTCGCTCGAACACGTTGCACATTTGTGTGGATGCCTATTACCTGGTAATATGATTGAAAAAAGATCGAATTTTTCACTCAGATGAAATAGGCAAAAATTTAACTGTCAATCCTTAATTGTGGCAGGATTTGCGGGGGTACTGAAGAAAAGTGGATTCTGCACGGCATAGAAAGGCAGTTGGCTAAAATTTGAAAAAGTAATTAAAAGTATTGGTCACTACAGGAACAGATTAAAAAGAACATTACTAACACGTTCTGAAATAAGAGTCAATATTATTATTATGGTTTCTAGATGCCAAGATCTTAACTGTCCATATAATAAAGATGGAAATGCTACTGTTGACAAGTAATAATTTTTTCAAAATGTGTTCCTTGTAATTCATTTCTAAAAAAGAATAGAAAAAATATCAATATTTAGTGTACGTTCGCCAACCGAGGAGCCGTGTCATAATGGTCAGTGCAATTGCACTGACCATTATGACACCATAATCGAGAGGTTCCGGGTTAGATTTCCCGTGCGGGCGAAAAGAATTTGGAACTCTACAAATCAATACCCATTGGTTGGCGTCAGGAGGGGAATCCGGCTAAGAAATTCCTCACTGCCAAAGCCCAAGTCCCTTTGAAGGTCTGAGGGGCGCCGTCTTAGCCCCGGATGAAACTGAAAGTTCGCAAACTCTCATGGCTCCAGTCACAACTAAAAATTAAAAGTCTGAGTATAATAAAACAAATAAAAAAATAAAACAAAATAAAAAATGTAGTTATAAAAGTCTAAAAATAAAAACTTCTAGGTTGGGTCAGTCTTTGTTACGTCAAGAAAACATGAAATACGAATTTTTGACATATGGTTGTTGTCTATGTTAGGCTTTTCAAACATTCCGAAAATATTTTCCCATTTATCATCATCATCATCATCATAATAATAATAATAATAATAATAATAATAATAATAAATAAATACTACTACTAATAATAATAATAACAATAATAATAATAATAATAATAATAATAAGCAATGTGCCTTTCCTCACTTGTTGTGAGGCGCCACTTGCAAGGTTGAAGTGATGTTTCCATTTTTATTTGGTTATTTTATCTCACTCTTGTGGCTACAGTACATGTGCCTGCATTCAACTTTCCTGGCTTGTTGTTGGGCGCTGAATGTGGGTTTTTCACCCATCCATCACTAGATGGTGTGTAACCACTCGATAATAATAATACTAT
>RDPX01000147.1:933946-944045 GCA_003991215.1 Morbakka virulenta
GTCTGTTCTGTTCTTACACCTAATGAGTACAAAAATCGGCATGATAGGGTTGGCCAATACTTCCATTGCAAGCCATGCAAGCACTTTTCTGTAGAAACCAAGAGTGGCTGGTACAAACACCATCCACCACCAGAGGGGAAATACTACACAATTCTGTGGGACTTCTCTGTGCATACTAATCGGACAATACAGGCTAGTCGTCCAGACAGAATTGTCAGTTACAGGAAGAAGAACACCTGCCTGCTTATCGATATGAGTGTTCCTTCAGATAAAAACGTTTCCACTGAAGTGTTTGAAAAGCTATAAACATAAAAGGATCTTGAAATAGAAAAAGAAATAATATGGTATCTCAAAACCAAAACCATCCCAGTTGTTGTTGATGCCCACGGCCAGATAAAAAAATGAACCCAAGAGTATCAGGTAAAGATTCCAGGTGAACCATCGCTGCAAGAAATCCAGACAAGCTGTTATCAGGAGTACATGACATGTTTTGAGAACAGCCCTGTTCATCTGAATCTTTTCTGTGGACGGAAGTGTTGTGTTACCATAAGAATTAAAAATTAAGAGATTTTGAAGAGATGGTATGAGATGTCCATCATTGAGGGGTATTAAAAGAAGTAAACTAAGAAATGCGGCACAGGCAGTGAATGCAGTGTTAGGCAAGAATGTAACAACAGATATCACTTCAATAAATGACCTTATTTATGCTGGCTCCGTGATTGTGAAGGAAATGGTGGGAGTGTAGAGGGAAAAAACCCGATAAAAGCAAACAACCCTGGTAGAAAAGAAGACTGGAACAATAAGTCATCAGTTTGAATCGGGGCCTTGGAACAGTGAATACGGTGATGCAGGAAAAAAGAATAATCAAAGAGAAGCATACCGGTGATATACAGAATCGTTATAAAGTAAAAAAGAAAGGACTAGGAGTCGTACAGGAAGAAATTAAGAAGAGAACAGCTGCAAAAACTGCTACAATTAAACGGTACAGCGATCTAATAGGTCAATACCTTCAATACGAAAATATCAAGAAATGATCTTATCATAATGTTAATTGAATTATTGAAATTACTGAAGAAAAAATAAGAAAGTTCTTACAAAGGTTGCCGAATCGGGAAGCACCTTGGCCAAAATATGGTTCAAGTATACTGGTTCAAATACTTTACAAGTATGGACAAGAGTTTAAAGGACAACCTTGTTGATTGTTTAAAGGAAGGGAAAGTGCCAGAAAGGATGCAAAAAGGGCATGACAGTGTTGAAACAGATGGATCTATCTGAAGGGAATGATCCATGCAATTACAGACCGATAACTTGTTTGCCATTGGCTTGGAAAATCCTCACTCGAATATTTGCAGAGACATAAAACTTTTCTTGAAGAAAGATCTTTACTACCTCAGTAGCAAAAGAGCTGCAGAAAGGGATCCCGAGAAGATACAGATTTGCTGTACATGACAGAATGTTACTACAGGAGGTCAAGAAAAGAAGTAAGAATCTAGCAATGGCATGGATCGATTATCGAAAGGCGTACAATTTAGTTCCCAATCATGGATTTTTGACTGTCTACAGAGTCCAGATGAAAAAACGGCAACTGCTCCTTACCTTAAAATGCGGACTGACCCAACTCTCTTCTTTCAAGTATTTTCTTTATCCACGCCACTTGGTTTGACAGGGCTTACGTACAACTCAACCATACACTCAGTTTTCTTTGAAAACCTGCTTTTGTCCTAGTTATTCTTTTGGCAAGGAAGGGTCCTATTTCTCTCTGTGACTTTGTTTTTAAACCCCCTGTACAATGACTTTAGCGTGACCTTTCTTTTAATCACAATAATTTGGAAAGGTCAGTTTGAATTACCTCGTTAAGGTTTAAATAAAAGGACTCACAGTTTTCTTCCACTGTTACACAGCAAAGTCACTCGTCCACAATTCGCTGTAAAAACAAAGTTCAGTCACATTGTATATAATGAAACAGGGCTTAAAACAATAACTTACAATCTTTCAGAAAGGTCAACTGCTTTGCCAAAGCCTTTAGGTTCTTCAAGGATGAAATCAAAGCCACAGCAGGCGACCATATGATCAAGCAACCCACAACCAGGCCTTCGCCAAGCAAGTAACGAATTCGTCTGCAAGAAAATATCAAAAGTTAATAATCGTCAGTTTTTTCGTGGTCTTCAAATAATAAATCAAAGTCAAAAACGTTGAAAATATGATTTAAAAACCCACAACCAGGGCTTCACCGTGCAAGTAAAGAATTCGTCTGAAAAAAAAAAAAAATATATATATATATATCAAACGTTATTAATAAACGTCATGGAAGATTTTTCTAGGTTCTTCAAACATGAAATCAATGCTAAAACAGGTGATCTTATGATTAAACAACCAACAACCTGGGCTTCACCAACCAAGTAACGATTCTTCTGCAAAGAAATAACATTGAAAATTATAAATAATTCTCATGGAAAGTTGACCCAAAGGAGGATCCAGGCTTACGGCCAGTCAGGTTTTAAAAGGTTAGAATAAAGTTATTTCCTTCGATTTCTTTACTGATTTGTAGAAATTTCAATCTTAGCTCTCATAAACCCAGAAGCTGGAAGTCACAAGTTTCTTATTTGCCCACATGCCTACTGACAGATAAGTAATAAAAAATGGTGGCCCAATTGATTTGCAACCGTGAATGAAACGGTGAATGTTTTGAGGAAGCAATGGTTGAAGCAGGCCAATCCTTGAGCACTGTGAAGGCTTTCTTCATTACCATTTTTCACTCAAAACATTGGTAGGCCGTCTTTAAGATGCCTATAAGGACGCAACACAATACGGTGACTCGCTCTGGCCACTTATCTGATATTATCGTTTTCAGTTGAAAAACAAGGCTCCGAATGTCGATTTTCTTGTATCATATTAAGTAAACAGGTAACATTGATTTATTACCTAAAGTTAGAAAAGAAATATTCAAATATATTAAAAAACAACTATGTTGCGAGTTTTCAAAATTCCAATATATCTTATGTGATGAGCAGCGAGCAAAGAATTTTTACCCGGGAAGGTAGGTCTTTCTTTGTTGCGTCGATTATGTTAGTTTAATTCCTCTTATTCACAGCCTAAAATGTAAAGCTTAAACCCTCCTCTTAATTAGTTGCAAATATTATAGTGACATTTCCGGGATTTTTTCTTTGAAACGGCTGCAAAATCTTGCTACATTTAAAAGGTGGCACCCCATGAAACCCATGCATTAGGCAACTAATACAAATAATGTTGTTTGGGGTACAAGAAGCCATAACATTTACGAATCAATGAAACTGCACTTTTCTCAAACTGGAGTTATCAATCGCCATTTTTATTGCGATTAAAAACACTGGTAGGATTTTTTACATCACAGCTAAAAATCGAGAATTTTAAAAGTATCAAGCGCATACTTAAAATGGCTAAAGAAGGAAGTTTCCTTATTTTTCCCAGACAACAATAATTTTTCCAGTCACAATTTTTTCTGCTTCCACCCTTGTGATCATTGAGAAGATCTTACCGTTTGATACAGTAGCTCCTTAGTTACCTAAAGTTAAGTATATACCTAAAAAAGCAATGCATACACTAACTAAGAACAGCTTTTGTTTACTTTCAAAAATTATTCATACCAGTTGAGAAAACAGATCACTGGTATAATATCAATGAAAAACCTAAAGATCATGTCAGACTCAAGCAAAAATTACTTCCTACTGTTAAGTTCTAATGAATTCCAAGAGATATTTAAAAGCGTTAAAATACTTTAAAGTTTATGTGAAAACGCATTAACGTGTTATTTGTAAGCACGAAATAGTGTATCTGTAAAATTATTTCCTGATCTGAATGAACCCTCGTAATCAAAGTATTTTTCTTCCCAAACCATCTCTGCACATAATTTCTACGTAAATATTTCATCAGATCCACCGCAAACCACCTGAAAGCCCATTTTTGTTTGTATTGTTGTTCTTTTTATTATTGGTCAAAGTTTAAAAGGTATTTCCAGGTGCTCCACAGAAAAAAGTCAACGTGAGGCCCCAAAAGAAGCGGATGTAGAAACTGATACATATAAATCAAAACCACGTTTTGAAATTCACTAACCTTTTGTCTAATATAGCAGCAATTGGGGAACCACACTCCCACAACTGCAATTCTATATGTTGCAAGGTTGTGGAAAAATAACAACCACACACTGTCCAGGAAAGAGGCAAGAACTAGAACCCTTAATAGTAGCCAGTGGAAGGCAGGTACCACAGTAAATGGTCAAAACGTATATGGCAAATTAATAGGCATTATTGGTAGCCACCAGTCAAGTATGGAAATTAACAAAATATGTTATATCTGATGGCTGGCTTTACCACCTTTAACATAAAAAAAACTTCAAGACTAATTCTGACTAAATCATTGTAAGTAAAAGTGCGCACAAAGTTTGTGCAGGAAATTTGTTTAGCTGTAAGCACTTCCAGAGGTTGTATTTAAAGCTTTGATTCGACTGAGCCAAAATACGTTAACTGGCAAACTCACCACAGCAGAAAGAACTCTAAATGGGTGACAATCAAGGCATGAGTACTAAAACTGCTATGCATTGTGTCACAACACAACACTAAAATATCGAAAGAAACGTGAGAAAGAGAAGATATATTGCCGTTTTAACAAAGACAAGATTAAAAGCTCATTATCTACTGTCAAAATCTATCAAGTATTTTTTAAGTTTAACGAAGAACTGCAACCACTAAAAGAGGTTATTAAACTATAAGCTTTGAACAGAATTAATTGAGAAGAGAAGACGTTGGAAAAGTAACATTTAAAAACTAAGTCTCATCTTTGGAGTCTGGCGATCAGTACACAGAAAATATTGATCTGGCAATGGAGACCAAGTATGTAAAAGGCCAAAGTGTGATCCATTTCGTTCAGCCGTTCAATTAAACAACGGACAGTGCGGCAAAATAATTGGTGAGAAATTTATTATTATTTTAATAGGACTTGTATCAATAAACCCATCCTTCTGTGGCAAAACCCGTGATATGCTATGAAGGTGAAGATGGGAAAAGTTTTCCAACATAAACTCACAGAGTTACAACGTAAAATCAAAGTGTACAAATTTCTGAAGGGAGGTATTGTAAAAGAAATAAAATTCGAACCGATGGTTGAGGTCAGGGATGGCGTCAGGGATGGCATCAGAGATGGCGTCTGGGATTACACAGTGATGAATGCGATCTCACTTGAGATTTTTCTGCACTCATTTTCATACTAAAAATGCATTACTTTCAAACGTTAGACACATGCTATGAACACCGCACTAATAATTTTTTGTTTGGAATGGGAGAGAGAGTGATGGCCAAAAGTATTAAGACAAAACGAAAAAATAATTTATTTAACCACATCTATATTTTACAGGTGATTCCAGCTAAATTTACAACGCATAACAATGTACATATGTCTTATACAGTACTCAGAACTTCATATGGAGTCCTTTGTTCTGTAGTACCCGAGCAACCCGCGTCAGCATGGAACCAAACAGGCGACGGCAGTAATCCGGTATCAGTTTTTGAATCCATGGTTGATTGATTGCCTCTTGAAGTTTGTGCACTAAGTGCAATTTCTTGGTTGCAACGGCTTCTTTCTCCTGTGTCTAACAATATTTAATGGAACTGAGCTCCGGAGATGACCCTGGCCATCTTTCCAAGAGCTGAATGCCCTGGTCCCTCAGCCGGTTCTTCATCATTCTGGTCATCTGGCATGGTGCTCCATCTTGATAAAACATGGCGGTCTCATGAAAGTCGGAAAGCACATGAAGCTTTTCTTTTATGCTCTCCAAGTACTTCTGAGACTTGACGGTTTCTCCTGGAGCCATAATGTGAATTCAAGCTCGCCCTTCTTTGGAGGTCGTCGACAGGGAGCTGGAATTCTTTGTATGTAAACGATGCTTGATAGTCCTAATGTATGGGACATGATATTCTTAAGGCACCTGTGCATGGATGAATAAAGAAGGTGCGCAGCGATTGACTTTAATAAGTCTCTTGATCCTGTTGTCAGTCGTCCTGGCTGGTTTACGCTTCTCTTTCATTAAAGCTCCAGTGTCTTTGGATTTTTTACTAACCGATAATAAGCAGGAACTCACGATATTGATAGTAGATTATCAATCGTCCTTGCTGAATGTTCAGCACAGCATAAAACGACTATTGAATCACGTAATTTACTAGAAAATTCGTAAAAGTTTGCCCTTTTTAGCTTGTTTCTACCATGGGGTATAATCGTATTACTTAGATATACAACAAGTATGATGAATAATTTGTGATGCATCATAAATATTTCGTCAGATTTCGTCAGACACATTTACAACAAATTTAAGCGTTTTAAAAAAGTAATTACCTGAAAAAAACTTTGAAAATGCATGGAATTCTATTTTTATTATGCTGTCTCAATACTATTGGCCACCATTTTATGCTCCTGACAAATACTCTCATGCAAAAATCTGGTTGAGGTGAAATATTGCTCACCTGTGCTAAAACTAAAAACCAAAATGTTATTTGTGGGGTTTGACATATAACATAATACTTACCTGATACTGATTCAAAATTAAAAGCACCCAATTGCTTCCACTCTTCATGCATTCCTATAACTTTTCAAAATCTGGAATTGCATCATCGCTACCATTAAAAATACTCTGCATCACATTTGGTACTCTTTTGTCAATTCTTGATACGTATGGAGGCAAGAAAATCATATAGTAACTAGCAGCTATCATATTTCCCCATATAATCACCCTAGGTATCTATCTAACTTTCACCCCCACAGGTCGGGGATCTAAATATTTTAACCGCATTTTCTAAATAATGAAAACCACTTCAGAGTATAGTCTTAAAGTCAATATCATCGTCTTCGCTTGCATTGTCAAATATGAATGTGCTTTTTTAACTTCTCTAGTCTAAGTGATTATTTAGGGATTAAAGCTTATTTGGGTATGTAAAACAAAGTCAAGATATTATGGTATATTGATGGCAAGAAAAGTGCATTCCCTAAGTTTTCAAACATTTTGCGACACCCAATCAATTTCAATGAAAGCTGTACTGCAAAGGTAATCGACGCACTGCCATACGGTCCAATATCCGTTGTAACTGTAAGCTATCACTTCAGTTTAATGAGGTGGAAAACCCAATGCCTTTCCTTTCGTTTGATTTTTACAATTAACAACTTACCTTTTAAAAGGTGTCAAGCTTAAGTTGGTCCAGATGATCTCCTTAGGGTCTGGTCCTGGTTGGGCTAAATTGCAAAATGGAGTTATGTCCCAAGGCATTTTCACCGATACCATCTGTGTAGAGAGGGATGTGAAGACAATAATCGCTGCCGGGATTGTTTTTTTTTCTGAGAACTGCTCTTCTTCCAGTCGCACTTGGAGTATCTACAACCAACAAATTGAAAAAATTGGTTTCAAAAATTTTTTTGTAAGTTAAACATTTCTAAACTCGCCACTGCTACTCCCAAGCCCGGATGTAATAGGAAGCTGTTTGGGAGTAAAGGCAACTCCCATCCAGTAAAACCCTGCTAGTCACAGAAACGAATGACGTTATGTGATGAAAGTACCAGATTCGTTGAAGTTACAAGGCTGCGTATCCTTATATCCGCCGATCAGAATTGCCAGTTCCGGAACATGGAACGTTAGGGGCATGTACGAGAACAAAATACTGTTGAAGTTCCAGGTAACATGGCCAATGTCAGGAAAGCGGAGATTTCTTACGGGAATGCTTCTGTACTAGGGTCCTGACGGATGCAACGCTCTCTAATTGTCATAATGTAGCACTTTTACTATCAGCAACGGCACAAAAAGTGCTGCTTGAATGAAAAGCGGGTGGCTCAATGGCTATCACAGCATCCTTCAAAGCCAAGAAGAAAAGGATGGTAATGAATGTTATCCGGTGTCATGGCCCAGCCGATGAGAATGGGGAATGGGTAAGAAGCAAAAAACCAGTTTTACACTTGATTGAACAACATCCTTGAATCCTTCCCAAGCAGAGACGTCAACATCCTCATAGAAATACTCAACGCGGAGGCTGTATAAGACAGTCTAGCAGAGGAAGCGAAGCAAGCAGCAACAAGTGGCAGCAAGAAACAGCTCTATGACACCACAAAGAAACTGTGTCCAAAGTTTGAGACCAGTAAAAGATAAGGGCACCATGCCCATAATCGAAACAGAACAACAGCTACAGAAGAGCTGCTACAGAAGAGCTGCTAAATAAGCCAGCACCAACCAACAGACCGGACATTACCTCAGCAAACACTGACCCTCCAATTATCAGTGATAAGACCCGCAGCAAGGAAATAAAAAAGCCTTTGAACATTCCAGTGGAGGTATTAAAGGCTGACCTGGAGGTCCCGGTGGTCATGCTCTTCTCCCTTTGTACAAAGATCTGGAAAGAGGGCTTGGTACCATTAAATTAGAAAAGGGCCTACCTTGTCAAGATTCCTGAGAAAGATGACCAAAGCAACTGCCCCAACTACAGAGGAAGTTCTGAAAGCTGCTCCCGCACCATGAAATACAAATAAGGCTGGTCGCCCTAATCAAGAAATCCTAAAAAGGTATGATCTGCAGAGTTATTTATGGCAATCAGCTGACATACAGCTTTCCGGTGAGGGACCACGTAAGACAGGAGTGCTTACTGTCACCCTTCCTCTTCCTTCTGATCATTGGTTAGATGACGAACATATTAACGACGCAGACAAGAGATGATACCCAGTGAACACTCTGGGCGCAGCCTGACGACCTGAAGTTTGCTGATTACCGGCCTTCTTATCCCACGCCTACCAACAGATACAACACAAAACCACGGGTTAGCAACCACATCGTCATAGCCTGGCGTGACCATTCACAAGGGCAACACCACGATCCTGAGGATGGCCTCAAAATGCACAAATCCTGTCACATCCGAGGGTGGCCAGCCCGTTAGAAACGGATGACACCGTCACCTACTCGTAGCATAATTAAAAACCAAGGTAATGATCGGATAGCAACGAACAGCACTTTTGCATATCAGGAAGATCTGATGCTCATGGGAGGTGTCAGTGCATAAAAAGATAAAACTACTCGACTTAAAGGTAAAATCAGTCTTCCTGTACGAGGACGGGGCTTGGGGAGCTGCCAAGAGAGCCATCAGTCATGTAAACCTCATCATCAATAGTTGCCTCAAAAGAATTCTCCCGATTCGCTGGCCCAATACCATCAGTAAAAGTGATCTGGGGGGCGGAAAACCCCCTGGCTAACCATTGAAGTAAAGCTTGTGGAAGAAAATGGAGGTGGATCGGACACACCAAAGACCAGTATCATCACGTAGACTCTAAAGTGGAACCTGCTGGGTAAACGTAAGAGATGGCGTCCAAAGAATATCGGCAACGGGACCTCGCGGGAGACACAAACAAAATGGTTTGATGATAAGTTATTAAATTATAGATCGAAATAGCACCTAACCCTGAAATAATTTATATTTTTCTGAATCAAAATGTGGATATTTTTTGTTGCAATTCAATTTTCAAATCAAAGCTTACATTTTTGCTACCTAAGAAAGTCGCAAAAGGTCTGTTTTATTATCTATTTATATTATTCATGTACTTAAGACGTGATATCTTTGTGTACACGTTATATCTTTGTGTTGTACTTAACTGAGAAAATACATTTTCTCAGTTAAGTACAACAGTAGGCAAAGAGTAACAAAAAATGTGATTTTTTACATAATACAGGATAAAAAATCCAATAGCTTATTCCACGTTTTCGTTTTGAAAAATATATAATATTTCATGGGTAGGTGTTATTTCGACCAATAACACAGGGCAACAATTCGTTTGGGATTAAAAATGTTTCTGGACCAATTTTTCGTGCTGAATCCAAAAATGATATCCATTTGTTCCCACCACGTCTAGTTTTTGCCGAATAGGATTCCTTTTTTTTTTACTCAACCCTATTTCGTATGGTGATTGGCGCCACCGTTTCGGCTTTCTCCTGAATATTTTCAAAATGGAACAAGCTGTGAACTCAAAGCTTTTTGACTTTTATATTTATTTTACAGTTTTACTGCAATTTTCAAGCGTATGTGATGACCCAGTCCACGTTTATGGCCGT
>RDPX01000147.1:955600-992100 GCA_003991215.1 Morbakka virulenta
TTAAACCGAAAATGATGATGATGATAGCATGTGTTCGATGCAAGAAGAAATAAAAAATGTTTTCTTAAAATCCAAATGTAATTTGGCTATTTTACACATTACCTTTTTATGAAAAACCACAAATCTAAGATAGTTTACAGCACCATGCAAAGTAAACATGACATGTTGGCTTAATCTGCAATATACTGGCCATTTTGTTGCCATGGAGAGAAAGTGATAAAGATGCCAGAAGTACCTGTTACTCAAGAGCAAAACTAATGCCTAAATAACCAAAACAAAATAGTAGGGTAAATTGCTTTATCAACAATATGGTTCAGGAATCCATCAGCTCAATGAAGAATGCCTTTTGGGGCCAGATGCAAAGTAATTCTAAATTCTAAATTCACTCCATTTACTGTCCTGTTTGCTACCTACTTTTCCTGCTTTCCAACTTTACAAAACAGTATTTAATGAAAAAAATATATGCAAATACAAAGTATATGAAGTCAATTAACTTGAGCCCTATGTTTACTAATCCACACCACTTGTTATTCCTGTAATGCTGGCATCTTCTCATCCTATCCAGTCCATAAGATTGTATGAAACTCCCCAAATTTTCAGGACCTGCTGGCTTTCATCTATCACTCATAAAATATACACCAATTACTGTGCTACAATGATTGAAAATTAACAAAGCTAAAACAAAAAAACATCCCATAACCAAACACAGAAGTTAACACCTGCTATACTACTATTAAAAATAAATTGTTGCACATTATTAAAAGGCCTCGTGGCTTTCATGACTCCTATAGTAATAGTAAATACTATTGACACTTCTGTGTCTTACACCTGATCTTTATAGAAATCATCTCTTAGTTTTAGAAAGACATGTAATAAGCTTCATCTTTTTGATGAAGCTTATTGCAACCTCCTAAATGAACAGCAAAATAACACTTTTGAGGTTCCATACCTATGATTTCAGTTTGTGACTGCTGTCTTTTGTCATCCTCTAAACAAGAGAGTGCTTAGCAAAATACTATTGAAGAATTTGACTTTTATTTTAAGCTTGTCTTCCATGGATCTCTGGCCACTGTCCAGAAATTCAAAGGCTCTGCAGGCTTTTTAGATGTGCTCTCTGACTTCCTCTTCATTGTCCTTATACTTGGTCATCCTGGTGCTTAGGTTGGTGAAAGATTCCACCTCCTCAAGTCCCTCTCAATTTACAGCTGCAGGTGAGTTTATCTTGTTGTTCAGCTGCAAGTGTACTGTTTCAAAGAATCTTATTTTCAATCCAATCTGCCCTGCTGCATCTGTCATTGCACTGTCATTTGCCTGCATGTCCTTTTGTTGGTGGGCTAACAGAGAATCAGTAGCAGCAGAATAAACATTTTCAAGGATGCTGTAAAAACTTCAGCAGACCCCTCTTCTTTGTCTTTATAATGCCATCCATGCTTAGTGAAAAAAGTATGAAAGGTTGCAGCCTTGTTTCACATTTGTATTGACTCTAAAGGGACTTGAAAGTTTATTTGTTGATGCCCTGGGGAGAAAAGTCACAGAAAAACACATTGACTATGTTGAAAATACTCTACAAAAGTCCATAGTGGTAGAGTGTCTTCCAATATGACATTGTGGATAGTATTGAATGTCCTCTCCATGTTTACAAAGTTGGTGTGAAGTGGCATGTTTCATTCATTTGCTCTTTTCCTGAATCTATCACAATGTGAAGAAGTGATCTGAAAAGTGCTTCCAATGAAAAAATCCAGTCTGCTTATCCCATATAGGGTCTTTCAGAGCTCTTAACAGTCTGTTTTGGATGTTGCTAAATACCTTGGTAGAGAGAGGCAAAATTGTGATGCTAAACCAGTTGTTGCAGTCTGGAAGGTTTCCCTCTTTTGGAAGCTTCATTAGAATTTCTTCTTTGCTGACTTACACACCTAGTTCTTCTTGAACAACTCAGCAATACCTCAATATCCTGCTCCTTTGATTCAAGCATCTCTGCCATTGACCTGCTTTTACCAGTTGCCTTCCCATTCTTCCATGTTTTAGAGCCAGCTTGACCTCCTGTAATATAAGGAGGGGAAGGGGCAGTATTGATATCCAGGTCAACATCAGGTGGTCAATTATTGGTATTCAATTGTGGTTCTAGTCTGTTAGAATCTCCTAAAAGTCTTCCCATCATCTTCCACCCTTTCCAACTTCATTGGAGATGAAATTGTCTTGTTCATTCTTCATAGGGCCTTACCAACTATTGAAATGCCCTGTGAATGTTTTCATGATCTTGAGGTGAATCTTCCTTGTTATGGTTGAAGACTTTCTTTGGCACTCCTCAAAGCTCCAAGATTTTGTGCTGTTGACCTTCTGCTTGATTCCCTTCCTCTCATCTATTACTTGCTATGTTTTCCTGTATCCAGTATTTCCTTTCTTTCTTCTGGAAACCCAACACCTATTTTTCTTATTCTTCCAGCAACTTATCTAGCCTGTGTAGGCTCACTTTTGGTCCTATCCATGCACTGTAGAGATTTCTGACTGGGTCTCCTCCATTTTGCTGCTGATTATCATGGCAACTCCTTCAATGTGCTGGTTGTCAGCTTTCAATTTCAAAATAATGTGGCCAGATGGCAGTTTCCTTTTTTTTGTTTCATTTTTTGGATCCGTTTTGGTCCTATGCATTTACTGTAGAGGTTTCTGACCTTGAGAAAGCATTGACTCCCAGGAAATCTAAGCTGCACTCTTAAAACTTTCTCATGACTTAAGTGAGCTTCCCTACCTACTGGTGTCTTGACATTCCAGCATGCAGCATATGTCCTCCTCTTTTGCTTCAGGGCAACCACACTCTGAGCATCAGCTCTTGGCTGTCACCCATCATCCATCCAGTCTCCTAGCATGTTTCCTCAGCATCCCAAGACTCTGGTATTTGTAAAAACGCTCACCTCTTGAAATGACAAATTCAAAACTTTTTTAAACTCTGGAACTGATTGAGATATTGAACTTAGGGTTTTTTTGCAACTCACATACAGTTTTGAGTAAAATTTGTGGGGGAGAGGTTAATTTCTGTGCTTTCTTGGCATGGAAAGACCAATTTCTACAAATATATTTTATTTGTGGTATTGCAATAAAATAGTAATAAACCTGCATCCCAGGCTGTAAATTGGAAATAGGCCATTATATGTAAAGCTTTGCTGGAAATACAATTTACAAAAACTCCTAGGGAAATCATGCATCATGCTTTGACATTTAAACCTAGCAGCCACCTCCGGACTGAATTTTGCAAATAAATCCGGAAGCACCTGAGGAGCCGTGGCTTAATGGTTAGTGAGGTTACATCGTTATCAAGAGGTTCCGGGTTCGATTCCCGAGCAGCCGAACAGAATTTCGGAACTTAAGAAAAGAAAAAGCCATTGGTTGGCGTCGGGAAGGGCATCCAGCCAAGAAATTCCTCACTGCGAAAAAAAACAAACTGAGATCCCATTGAAGGACACACCGTCTGAGTCCCAGTTACAGAAGGGAAATGACGTTAAAAACCAAAAAAAAAAAAAAAAAAAAAAATAAAATCCAAAAGCACCTGTTTGGACTTCGTCAGCTCTCTGGCCAGGCCAGTCTCTTTGATAGAAAGTCTGGCAAGCTGTTTGGACTTCGTCAGCTCTCTGGCCAGGCCAGTCTCTTTGATAGAAAGTCTGGCAAGCTGTTTTGCTCATAACAAACTTACTTCACCTTAGAAAAGGTCCTGCACAATCATTTTCTTAACAAACACAAATCTGGAAGTAGGCACTTTAAAAAGTAATGTTTCTGGTGTATACTCAAACAAACAATCCACAAGTACAGGTGAAAATTTTGGTATGATTCAAGATTTGTTATTCAATGAATGAGCGCTCTGTTGCGGTGTCAGCCAAAGCTAAGGTTTATTAAATAGTGGATAAAAACCTTACTATCAGCTCTTTGGTTAAGGAAGCTTTACTGTAATGTTTTTAACANAGTAAAAAAAGGAAAATAACGTTAAAAACCAAAAAAAAAAAAAAAAAAAAATAAAATCCAGAAGCACCTGTTTGGACTTCGTCAGCTCTCTGGCCAGGCCAGTCTCTTTGATAGAAAGTCTGGCAAGCTGTTTGGACTTCGTCAGCTCTCTGGCCAGGCCAGTCTCTTTGATAGAAAGTCTGGCAAGCTGTTTTGCTCATAACAAACTTACTTCACCTTAGAAAAGGTCCTGCACAATCATTTTCTTAACAAACACAAATCTGGAAGTAGGCACTTTAAAAAGTAATGTTTCTGGTGTATACTCAAACAAACAATCCACAAGTACAGGTGAAAATTTTGGTATGATTCAAGATTTGTTATTCAATGAATGAGCGCTCTGTTGCGGTGTCAGCCAAAGCTAAGGTTTATTAAATAGTGGATAAAAACCTTACTATCAGCTCTTTGGTTAAGGAAGCTTTACTGTAATGTTTTTAACAACAAATATGTTACACCCGTGTAAAATAAAGAGAAATAGCTGGCGAGGCCCGAACAGTTTTTAATTCATAGTAATCACTAATCTAAAACAGGTGGACACTAGTTTAGTTCTAACAAAGTATTTGTCCCAAACTCACCTTTTTATCCAGATCATACAGTAATGTCACAAACTGCTTTCCTTTACCTTTACTCATGTAAGCTTGTCTGTAGAGTATGTACACTTTCCATTCCTCATACAAGAAATACATAGCTGCAGCTGAATACAACCACACGCAAACCCAATGTGCCCACATCTTAGGAGAACTATCCTTGATATTTGATACACTCATTCTGTCCAGTGGATCCGCCAGCTTGTTAGCACCGTGCAGGTTCAAGGGAAGAAGTAATATCAATCCAAATGGCATAGCAAATAATGCTAATTTGAAGCAAAGTCTAAGAAATCGCATAAATATTAGTGCATCCATACCAAGATGCTCAAAGAGAACGTCATCACTGAGCATGTAAGCCGGTGAAACCCATGCAAAAAATGAACTCGGCAATTTTCCAAGAGGGGACAATTTATCTTTTATTAATAGAGGACGTGGTGCATATATTCTCAACACCTTTGGTCGCAAAAGGGAAAACAGTGCAACAGCAATAGGAAATACGACTGCACATAAAATTATTACCAATAAGAATGCAGTTGTTGGCTTGTTCAGGTCCAAATCTATTCCTGTACCATTTGACTTTAATTTGACTGTAAATGATGGCAGTTTGTGATCCATGGTTAGTCTGTTTCAGGTCTGGAAATGGCTTGAAAACTTGGATGTTATTCTACATGGATATAAATAATAATAGCTAGACTTTAGTGACAATATTGCAGACGAGACACAATAAAATATTCTCTTCAATATGCAGGCCAACGATTACTCCTCATTCACCTGCTTTGTTTTTATCTCCGCAAAAATTCAGCAGGGGTGTGTATGATATTCCGTGCGGCAAGACAGAGGACTTGGCTGACAATCCGCGCGTAACGAACAAAATGAAAAAATAATAATTTAATTGTTTGTAAACAATAATACAACACAAAAAATTCCCCCAGAACCAAGAAGATTCTATTCATCAAATAGACTCCCCACAGATGACTGTTCCTTTTCTCTGTTACAATCTGAACGCACGAAGAAGAGGCGATCTTTGACCTCTTCTTCGTTCTGGATCAGAGAAACCTCGCCCAATTGAGAAACCAAAGGCTGGTCAGTGGACAGCTGATGAAACAAAGACCCGCAGAACTTCGGTGGTAACGCTAATCATGTAGCATCTTTTATAAGATTTATAACCATCAGTATCAATAATTCATTATAAGACTTATAACCATCAGTTTTATTAACTTATTGTAAGATAACAAAATCCCCCAAAATCCAACTCCGCTTCCACGTAGCGGGGGATGGAATACGCTGGGTTATCTTCTCAGTAGGCTAACGGAGCTCTGGTTCCTCTTCCCTGTAGGGTACATTTAGGGATAGGAGAAGGAAAACTCTGGTTCCAAACTAGGGTTCGTAGGAGGAGTGATTGTACCTTACCTCACCAAGGGCCCCGTGGCTGGGACACGTCCCTGCTGATAGACATGGTTCACCCTCCAAACCTTACGGCACTTTTACGTGGTGCCCAGCTTTGCCAACACACTGTGATAGGAGAAGGAAAACTCTGATTCTATAACCACCTGCTGCCTTGTAGGTTATGATTCTTCAGGTAAAGGCTAGGAGAAGGTTAACTCTGATTTCAAATCCCCACATATGGGTTAAATATGGAATGTGATGGTGTCACATTAAAAACACTCGACAGAAGGCAATGGCAAAACACTGTTGTATTTCTCCCAAGAGAATCATGGCCAACAGAATCAAAAGAATAAACAGGAATGGTGTTACAGGGACCTCATCCAAAGATGTAGGTGTCTCACCCGCTAGGGACAGACGTGTGCGACAGACGTCACCCGATCGTCATTCTGCTACTGTCAGCAACAGACACTTACTAAAAGTGGGAACATGGAACGTAAGAACCCTGGCAAAACCTGGAAAGACGGAAAATGTAGTACAAGAAATGAACAAATGGAGAGTAAACATCATGGGTATCAGTGAAATGAGATGGAAAGGAACGGGCAAAATAGCACATGATCAATATACTATAATATTCTCAGGTGGAGGTGGCCATAGAACTGGTCGCAGCTACAGAAGACATTAGAGTGGAAAGTTTAACAAATCTGGTCAATAGAATATATGACACTACCACTCGATTTAACAAAATCAGTTTTCATAGCATTACCGAAGAAACCGGGAGCAGTAGAGTGCGAGTTACACAGGACAATAACTTTAATGACTCATATCATAAAAGTGATCCTGCTTGTCCTTTTGAACAGAGTAAAATACAAAACGCAACTAGAGACTTCTGATGTTCAATTTGGTTTTGTAAAGAACAAAGGAACTCGCAACGCAATCTATTCACTAAGAACACTGACCGAGAGATGCATTGAAGTTCAACAGGATGTCTTTTTAAGCTATATAGATTACACGAAAGCATTTGACACAATCAGACATGAAGATCTCATCAGAATGCTGAGTGAACTGGACATAGATGGAAAAGACCTACGGGTGATAAGAAACTTGTATTGGGAGCAGACGGCAGCAATGAGAGTAGATGATAGCATAGGTAAATGGAAACAAATAAGAAGAGGAGTAAGACTAGGTTGTGTTGGATCCCCGGAGCTCTTCACTTCACTCTATACAGTGAGATTATATTGAGACACTTAGAAAATAAACCTGGAATATGTCTCAATGGAAAGATGATAAACAACTTAAAATATGCAGACGACACTGTGCTGATAGCTGGTAATGAAACGGATCTACAAGAACTACTAAACATTGTAGTCGAAGAAAGTGAACGTAAAGGACTGTCTCTCAACATCAAGAAGACACACAGTATGGTTGTGACAAACTCTACTGATGTCCCATTATGTTCTTTAAAAGTCAGAGGAGAAACTATCACACAAGTTAACAAGTTTAACTATCTTGGCAGCTGGATATCATCGGATGGAAGGTCATTGATGGATGTGAAGGCAAAGATTACACAAGCTGAGCAAGCATTTTATAAGTTGGAGAGAGTGTTGAAATGCAACAAAATCAGCAGGCAGACCAGAAAAAGAATCCCTAAAGCATACGTGTGGTCAGCGATGCTGTATGGAGTAGAGGCATGGACTCTTACTAGTAAGCTGGAAGACTACCTGGAAGCTGCAGAAATGTGGTTTTTAAGGAGGATGATGAAAATAGTATGGACTGACAAAGTAAGAAATGAAGAAGTGCTAAGAAGAGCAGGCACTACAGGGGGACTTTTAAACACCATAAAATCCAGACAGATGGCATTCGTTGGACATATCATCAGAGATCTTATCTCATCTTATCATCAGAGATGAGAAGATCGAACATCTGATTCTGACTGGAAAGATACCAGGAAAGAGAGGCAGACGTAACCCGAGAATGATGCATATGGATAACGTTGTAAGATGGATGAGCAAGAAAGAAAGACCTAAAAGAGTAACATGGATTAAAAGAGCTAAGAAGAGAGCTGAATGGAAGGCTATGATCGTCTACGCGTGTAACACGCACGGCACATAATGAATGAATGAATGAATGAATGAATGAAGATAACAATCAGTTTCTAACAATCAGTTTCAATATGTGTGTACACCGTATCTGTATGAATATGTATTTACAGATAAATGCCACTTAGCAAAACCATTGGATGCCAGAAGGATGGTGCTATATACATCAAAATGCAGAGATACCTTGTTAAAAGAAACTGAAGTGAGAAATAGACAATACGAATTTCCATAACTCGACATTTACTTACGCTTTGATTTCTGTACCATGAACATTGTCATTCAGTGAATTCATACACCTTCAAAATGTAGATTGTGATATGGTCGAGTCCATTTTAACGTTGCACTATGTTTAACAACCTTAATTTTAACACAAAATACAGGATACCTTGCTTTAATAAAACGTAAAAAAAGGTAGCGAAATGTAGCTTGTATAAATGCATGTACTAAAATGACCTCTGCACAATATATATTATATATAATATATATTATATATTAGGGTAGTTGGTTAGTACTTTCAGTACTGCCTGAGAAGAAGTAAGACGACTCCTCCCCACCACAGTCTGAGAAAAACACCATGGGAGGCTGTTGTTAAGCACTCCCTCAGCCTCCTAAATCTAGGCTGCGTCTGTTACCGGAATCCGCCGGTATCCTAGTGGCAGTACATCTGCGTCTGCCAATATTTGGCAGCAAGTACTGTCTTACCTATAGGTCAGGTCAGGCAGTAGCCTGCCATGGGTAAAATGTAACCCCATACCACATGCCGCATACTCGCCAACCCGCGCTGAACCAGCGTGGCGAGTTATGTTTCAAACCCACAATGGTTATACACAAGTTGCAACGGCACTCAATCCTTGACAGCCGAAAGGCAGAGGGTGCAAAGAATCTCCAGGTTTCACAAGTGCATCTCTATGTATGCACATATAACATAAGATCACTGAAAAGTCAAGAAAGAGGGGAAGAATTAGAGCATGTGTTGGAGAATGCGAAATTCAAGTGGGATATCATAGGACTAGCTGAGACATGAAGGAAAGGAGAACAAATGGAAGAGCTACGGAGCGGAAATGTGCTGTACACTAGAGGAGGAGCTGAGTCGATTGAAGGAGTTGGTTTCCTGGTGAAAAGAAAGATGAAAGAGTGAGTGCTCCTCAAAAAAGGAATAGGCAACAGAGTGGCCTCAATCACATTGAGAATCAACAACAAATACAATCTGCAAGTGGTTCAAGTGTATGCACCAACATGTAGCCATGAAGATGAGGAAATTGAAGAACTATATGAAAAATTAGCAGAGATCATGGAAAAGAACAAGAGTCACTTCAAAATCATAATAGGTGACTTCAATGCAAAAGTTGGGCAAAGACAACAAGGTGAAGGAGTAGCAATTGGGCCTTTTGGGTTTGGAGATCGTAATGAGAGAAGAACAAGATTGATACAATTTGCAACAGCACAGAACTTAAGAAAAGAAAATACTTTCTTTAAGAAACAGAAAAGTAAGAAGTGGACATGGACGAACCCTAATGGACTGACAAAAAATGAAATCGACTACGTCATGAACAACAGAAACATTGTCTAGATGTTGATGTTATTCGGAGAGTTAATGTAGAGAGTGACCACAGGATGGAGCGCAGCAAGATCAAGCTCAATACAAGATTAGAGCGAAGCAGAATGTTAGGATTGGGGAAGCCTAAAGTCACTCTCGAAGGGTTGCTGTGCAAAAGGCAAGAATTTCAACTAAAACTACAAAATCGATTTGAGGTTCTTGAGATGGATAGTGATGTGGAAGAAATGACAGGGAAGATTACAGTAGTTGTACATGAATGTGCAATAGAGACAGCTGGAAGAAGTGGGAGATCAGACAGAGAGAAGCACAAGCCTAAAAACAAAGAACTACTGGAGAAAAGAAGGAGAATGGCAGGAAAAGATCAGACTGCACAAAAGAAAATTTAATCCACCGAATTATGCAAGGTAATTAGAAAAGCAATGAGAAAAGACATCAGAGAGCAAAACACCCCGAGAATCAAGTTAGCCATTAAAAGTGGAAGACGTCTCCAGACAGCAGCAAACACCAAAGAAGTGTGTAAAGTATTGAAAGCATCACTGAAAGAACAGGACGGAGCTATCACCACCAACCGAGAGAGAATATTAGAGAGATCCGCGGAATTTTATGACAACCTATATAAAAACACAGCCCAGAACATTGTACTAGAGGAAGCAGAGGATGTACCACTTATCCTAGATTGTGAAATAGAGCATGCCATGAAGCAGAAGAAAAACAGTAAGGTAGCTGGAGAAAATCAAATGGTTGTAGAAATGTTGAAAGCAGGAGGAGAAGTTGTGAGACAAAAGATCAAGGAATTGTTCAGTGAAGTGCTACAGAGTGAAAAAGTGTCAAAAGACTAGGAAAATGCCATAATTAACTGATTAACTGAAAAGAAAACAAGAAAGACCTTGCAAACTATAGGTCAATCAGTTTACTTTCCCACATCCACAAACTCTTCATGGGAATCCTGAAAAACAGATTAAGAACATATTAGACGAGCATCAACCATCTGAACAGGCAGCTTACCGCAGTAATCATTCCACCATTGACCATCTACTTGCTGCCACACAACTACTGGAGAAGACTAATGAATACAAGATACAAGTTCCTATGGCGTTTGTAGATTACGAGAAGGCATTTGACTCCATCAAACATCAGGCAGTTTTCACAACCCTGAGGCGACATAATGTTGAAGAAAAATACATCAACATCTCGAAGGAAACATACGAGGGAGGGACAGCACAAGTAAAAACAGAATCGCTGGGCAGAAAGATCAAAATCATGAAAGGTGTTCGTCAGGGTGACAGACTATCTCCACTTATATTTTCTTCGGCATTAGAAGAGATCTTCAATAGAGTCATAAATAAATAATATTTGCATCCACATCAATGGAGAGAAGCTCAGCAAACTACGATTTGCAGCTGACATCATCCTGTTTGCTAGAACAGAGGAAGAGCTTCGGAAACTGCTAGAAGATCTGAACAGAGAAGGAAAGAGAGATGGCATGAAGATGAACTAAAGGAAACAAAAATAATGTGCAATGAAGTGTCAAGAAGAAGGCACAGAATAGGAATAAAGATTGATGGAGAAAGCCTAGAAGAAGTGGACCAGTAGAAGTACTTAGGAAGAATACTAACACCATGAAACGACACTGCTAAAGAGATCGGCCAACGAATAACATCAGGTTGGAAAAGATTTTGCCAATATAGCACTTTTCTAAAAGACAAGAAGATGCCAATGTGCCTCAAAAGGAAAATCATGGACACAGTCATACTACCAGCAATGACCTATGGGGAAGAGACATGGGCACTGACCAACCATCAGAAACAAAAGCTTGCAATGGCACAAAGGAGTATGGAAAGAACAATGTTAAACGTCACAAGGAAAGATAAGATCAGAAATGAAGTCATAAGATCAAAGACCAAAGTTAGAGACATCATCGAGAAGGTAGTGAATTTGAAAGGCCAAAAGACAGGACATCTATCCCGAATGAACAATAACAGATGGACCAAGAAGATAACAGAGTGGAGACCAAGAGAAGGGAGCAGAACAAAGGAAAGACCAAGGAGAAGATGGCGGGATGAAATTGAGGAGAGGGCAGGCAAAACATGGATGCAGAAAGCACAAGACCGAGTAGATTGGAGGAAATTGTGGAGGCCACCTGCCAGCAGTGGCGTGAACGGGTAAAACGATGATGATGATGATGATAATGACGATGATATTATGTTATATATATTATATATTATATATTATATATTATATATTATATATTATATATTATATATTATATATTATATATTATATATTATATATTATATATTATATATTATATATTATATATTATATATTATATATTATATATTATATATTTTATATTATATATATGCATGATAATAAATATATATACTATATATATTATATATATACATGTAATATATATATATATATATATATATATCAGAATCAATCGAAATATGACTGAGAGTAAATCTTCTTTATATCCGTAACATGGTATAGCTTCACTTATCATCTAAGCTTTGTATAAAACTTGGAATTAGCTCCTCCAGCATTCAAGGATGCATTGTGTAGCAGAAGTCTGTCATGGACTCCTGTGAGGTGCAGTTTTCTCTCCTTAACCAGGTTACTCCGCAACACTTCAAACCATTTTGTAAGGTTTTTCGCCAGCTGTTCTTTGGGTGACCTCTTTTCCGTCTGCCTTCGTTAGGATTCCATCGCACAGCTCATTTGGCATGACTTACGTCAGGCAGGCGTAAAATGTGTCCAGCTCGGTGAAGAAGTCATGTTCTAACAGGGATGTGGATGTGGGATGTGGACGTGGAATGGCTTTGTTTTGACTCTTCTGAGAATCTCTTTGTTTGTGATTCTATCTTCCCAAATGGTTTTCAGGATTTTTCTGAGACATATGTGATGAAACCTGTACCTTGTGGTTTTTACTCATATCTTCCATATCTCGCTGTAGTAGAGAGCTGTGAGTGCCACAACTAAATTTTTTGGGAGAATCTTTACTGTTTTGCTAATCGTTGCAATCTGTAAAAACTGTAGCTCCTTTTGCAACTCTGGCTCCCATACCTGGCACCTATGTCCACCAGCACTTCCTATGCTTCCACCATAAATGAATTTTACAACTTTTTCAACAGCTTTAACTACAAGAATAATGGTAAATGTGTGCAAGGGATTTATGTGCATCGCGTTTGGTTTCACATTACTGATCCTTGAATCAACCTTTCGAGCTTTTCTCTCACATTTTGTATAAGGGCGACATCATCAGCAAAGTCCAAATGGGAAAGTCTCTAATTCGCTCTCCATTTTAAGTCTTGCCTATTTTCGTCTGTTGTTTTCTGCATTACGAAATCAACCATCAGTAGAAATGGTAGGAAAGACAATACCAACCCTTTCCTTACACCGGATTCGTAGGTTACTTAGTTTGTATGGCCAGATTTTCTCCAGTCACGTGGACCTTTGGTTTGGTTCAAGCAATCGTTTAATTCTTCTTTCGATGAGCTGGTAACTGAGTCTCCTCCATACATATGACCTCCATACATATGAACCGGCTACAATCTGACCTCCAGCCTCTTTGTTGTTCTTTAGCTTACGAACGACTTTTATAACTTCCTCTTCCTTTGTATCTCCTTTTCTTACTTGTAGATGAGTAGTGGGTTTTTCCTAATTAAAATCATACATTCGTTTTAGTGCTGGTTGGTTAAGGATTTCCTTAAAGAGCTTTAACTGTCTTGTATTTTGGTTTTATTTTGACGTTACAAGGTTGCCATTTTTATCTTTTACTGGTACTGAACAAGCTTTTGAGCTTGTTATTGGTGGCGTTACCTTATAACGCCACCAATAACAAAAAACATTTCTGCCATTTCTTCTTCTTGACCTTTCATTTGGATCCATTAATTTGTTATTCAGCTCGTCTTTACAAAAGCCAACAAAAAGAAATTCAGCTCTTGTATCTTCTATCTTCCTTTTGTTTTTGCTTTATTTTGTTTGCGTTTAGCATCTTGCCTCTGACATATTAGACACAAAGTTCGATATTTCATCCAGTGCTTCATTTTTTATGACCGCTTGTGTCCATCTGCCTGCTAGGCACTTTCAACTATAACAGTTTTGAATTCTTTTCATTGTTCCTTTTTAATGTCTGTGTGTTTGACGAGAACAAATCTGTTTCTTAGTTGAAGCTGATAGCAATTAACTACTCTTTTACTTTCGATTGTTTTCACAGCAAAGGGTAAGCACTATCAGTTCACTTCACTTTTTAAATTGAAGCTTCAAGATGACCATGACGAGGTAGTGATCAGAACCAATGTCTCCACTACCACATGTTTTGCCATCTTGGATGACACTTCTCCAACTCTCACTGATATAGATAAAATTGATAAAATCGATCGGTAGTGGTCAGAACCAATGTTTCCACTGCAACATGCTCTGCCATCTTGGATACAAGAAAAATTTGACATCTTTCAAATAAAGTGTCTTAGGAGGAGTTCTAAGATCCGGTGGTGTTAAAACATCTTGAACAAGATAGCTCTAGAGATGGCAGAGATAAAAAGATAAATGAGGGAGGGAAAAGGCGGAGATGAAGCTGCATAGGCCATATGCGGAGGAAAGACAGGAATGAAGACTGTGGATTGGCTCTGTTGTGAACACCTGAAGGACGAAAGTTAAGTTGTTTTCTTGAAAACAATGCTATTAGCAGACATATTTGGCAGGGAAAAGACAACAGTTTAATGAGAGCTTGGTCATCATATTCCTAACATCCGCTGTTTCAACCATTACCTACTTGAGGGGAGGGGGGGTGACAGTTTAGCTACAAACTCTTCTTTGTCACAAACTTGCAATCATTTTAAGTCATTACAAATTTGTTTTGACAGTCTAAGGCTGCAGCTTTGTGTACAGAAAAGCAGTTAAACCCAATCTCGGAGCAATAATTTTGTGGACATTTTGAAACTGTCATAGTAATTTTGTTTGGGTGTGAATGGATTGGGTAAACTTTTACAACACTTGCAAAGGGTGAAGTATTTAGAGGCCATTTTATCTTGAAGGAAAGGGTTATCAACTGATTGCTCTAGGTCTGTGTAATACTTTTACAGCTGCTGTTTGAAAGCAATTTTTTTCACTCTTAGCTATGGAAGGAAATATTCTGTGAAAGCGCAACTGAGACATTATGACTGTCATGAAGATTGTATTTACTATGCAAGTAAAATTTTAAAAAGTACGAAAGGGTAACATTTTTAATGGCTGGTTTTACTTCTGCACGTGTTATATTGAAATTTGAGAAGTAAGGCTCTGGTGTATCTTCTGAGCCAAAGAAGATTCATTTGTAAAGTTGCCTTTTGAATGAGTATATGGAATCCATACCACCAACAGCATTAAAAGTTACACCAAACGTTCGACCAGCGTTACTTGAAACAGTGGATCAACTTTTGGGAAAATTGATACGACAGTATGCATCAAAGGCAAATGTTTGTTCTTTCAACGAATTTGTTGGCACCAGTGTGGAGTTTAGTATGCCTAAACAATGCAGAATGTCTGGTTCTTGAACTACCTTTTTAGGAAGAAGTTTGATTTAATAATTCATTTTCAAGAGAAAAGTATTAATAATAATTTGGTAATCTTTCAAACTGGGTATAGTATATAGCCAAAGTAGATTCATTGGTAAAGTTACTCTTTGAAAGAGTAAATTGCAACCGATGACACTACGAGTAATAAACTTTATATAGAAGATACAATGATTGTACTTTTAAGCACTGGTTCAAATTTTGGGTAAATTGAAACAACGGTATACATTAAAGTTTGTCGCTCTCTATATATTAATCTTGAAAACTAACCAAATACTCTTATCTTGGAAAACTACTTCTTTCTTCAATGTGACTAAAACACTTTGAGGTCATGTTGTGAAGGGAATAAAAATATCAAGTCTGTTTTATTCAGATATTCTGGTTGTTTCAGCATTGAAACGTCAAGAAAGTAGCATAACTTTTTAAAGGTCAGAAATAGTTTTATCTGAACGGTTCTCCTTGTCTGGTAAAGATGATGATTATTACCGGAGGAGGAAATATAAACAGTGAAATCATTTCTCTAAGCATTACAGGGAACAGAATATATAATTTGAAAACACAGCAACAAGTAGAAAATACCAAGATGTAGAAAACGTCTTCTGCAAAGCAAGCATCTCTAAATACATTTTGTCCGAGCAAGTAGAGATACATGAAACGACTCAGCTCTAAACCGATCGTCAGTAATGCTTTTTTGGTAATAAGCTTATACTCACTGCTGTGCATTCAGATGTAGAGAAAACTGCCTAGTGCATGGTTAAGACTGCACATCTGTGTGCTAAAAACACTCTGGGCACCAGGGGAACATTAGTTGTTGAATATTGTTTAATATTTGATAGCGTTGGTCTTAACATAGATCCACCTTTGAACCTATGTTGCTATCACAGAAGTGCATGCAGCAAATACAAAATGATATTAGGATTGCTACCAAATATTGGTTGCAAAGAGGAAATCCATATCTGATATAATTGGTACACCAGATTAATAAGACATATATCCTTATGATCTTTCAATCATGCACATTCTGTGTACTTTGCATGCAAAATAATATTTCAAAAAAATTTTTCTGGAGAGGATCCACTGCCATTATTTTTTTCCAAACAATATATTCTTGTCAAGCTGAGCTCAACGAGGCGAAAACATCATGGCCGAAGTCAAGTTAAATACAATTTAATTCTTGGATACCTTAAGTAAAGATAAGTATAAATTTGAGAAGATTAAAGAAATTGGAAAACCAAAACCATAAAGGGTGCCATTTTTAAATACAAAAATTGAAGTGTACTTCATTGGTAGTTATGAGGTGATAACAGTTTTTCTCTTTTCAAAAATCCAACATCTCCACGACTTAAGGAAAGTTAATGACATATTCTAGTCTCGTGGATACGTTGCTAAAAATGTTCAACTACCATTTTCTAGGCAATCACCAACTATGATGACAGGTAAAATAGCTTTTACTTTCAGATGTCTTCTGAATGCTAAATAATGATGTAGCTTATGGTGTGATAATCGCAATCTGTATTCCTACAAACTCAATGAATGCAAAGAAACTCAGAATTCAATTTATTTAACACATCATCTTCAGGTCACTAGACGTATTGATAATTTTGACCTTCATCATGTTTCATTAGATATAGTGTTATTCATTTAAAATGTAATGAACTTTTAATGTCAACGCACTTTAACCTTAAGTTGCTAGCTATATGTATTTTTTAATTGGCAACAGCCTCATGTATCAATATCCTCTTCAGAATAGAATAAATACGATGAAGAAAAAATTCAAGAAATTGGATATTTAATTTTGGTAGACGACTGTTGCAATATTTCAATTGTATATTTTCCCCCAGTTGTCTGTTTTTACTATATTTTACTTTCGTATTTGACATTGCAAAAGCTCAAGACCAATCTTCTACCGAAATTATGAGGCATAAAATGTCTGGACAAGAAATCGATAGGCTAAAGAGCAGTGAACTATCTTCTATGACGAAAATTAGTAAGAAGTCT
Source organism: Morbakka virulenta (assembly GCA_003991215.1). NCBI lineage: Eukaryota > Metazoa > Cnidaria > Cubozoa > Carybdeida > Carukiidae > Morbakka > Morbakka virulenta. The sequence goes on from RDPX01000147.1 coordinate 972,771, forward strand.
CCCCAAGATAGTGTGTTTCCTATATTGTTTGGGAAACTGACGAATTGTTTTAGGGACTGTCCAGAACGGTAGTGGCAGTGAGCTCTGTGCTACTGATACCTGAATCAGATTGCGATATGTGGTAGGTAGCTGTTGTTGTGGAAAACATTAATGGTGCTGATTATACTGAATCATACAGGTTTAATGGAATGGGTGGTGTGGTCATACGAAGGTGTAAGGCACCAGATTTTGCCACCCAGTTTATTCCTGACACTCAAGCTATTTCAAGCAACATCCCGTTATGTGTTATTTCAACATTAATAATGATAAAATTGACTTCTTTGATGTTATAGGTTATTGTGGGGTACAATTTATACGCTAGCAACTACTTTGAGAAAGTGTATGAAAGGTTTCCCTATCTTGTTTTCTATTAGAAGAGGACCTTGTCTCTTCTCTTGAAGTAGATAAAAGTACACGCTATAATACTTGGAGTATATATATATATATATATATATATATATATATATATATATATATATAATATCTATTTCACACTACCCTTTAAGACATGGTGTAAACACCTGCATCAGTACAAGTAATTCCCTGATTTTTATCTGAGTACCTAAAGGTATTGCTTACAACCAGGTTCATGTAACAAACGTAAAATTATTATTTATCTGAATTTTAATTATTTTAATTTTAAATGTTGAGAATACAGTAGCAATTAACTATTCATATCTTTTTTTGTCAGTTTTTCAATATCATTTTAGCAGACAATAATACTGTATGGGGCTATATTATTAAGTAATCAGTAATATTCTGATAATCCATCAAAAGGAACTATGACATACCTAACAGCTCTTAAAGGGCTTAAAAACAACAGTAAAGCATCAATATCTTTCATAAAAATAATGGTCTAAACCAAAACAAGTGAATGCCTTTATTTCCTTTTTTTTTTATTTCGGCGCAAAATTGTCCACCATCGTTAATTGTGACTCTTCTTTAGTGAAGCATCCATTGGCAAAATGTGACTGCAGTGAAAATTTCGATGTGAAGCAGTTAAAAGCAGTTGGTGCATGTAGTTCTGGCGTTGAGCTAACAGGGTTGTTACAACTGACAAAAAAATAATGCAAATCCGCCTTATTCGCTTCACAGCTAATTATTTCTTACAAAAGCTATATAAGGAACCCGAAAGGTTTCGCAGCTGGAAAAAAGACAGCTCTAATTGCATAGTCAGTGAGTGTAGGAACTTTAAAGTAGAATAAGTGGAAAACATGGTGATAGAAGACAAGACAACCTTCAACGGTTTTTAACAATAAAAGGTCAATAATGACATTATGGTAATTCCTTTAGCGAAAACAATGAGTACAGGANAAAAATGTGAATGCAGTGAAAATTTCGATGTGAAGCAGTTAAAAGCAGTTGGTGCATGTAGTTCTGGCGTTGAGCTAACAGGGTTGTTACAACTGACAAAAAAATAATGCAAATCCGCCTTATTCGCTTCACAGCTAATTATTTCTTACAAAAGCTATATAAGGAACCCGAAAGGTTTCGCAGCTGGAAAAAAGACAGCTCTAATTGCATAGTCAGTGAGTGTAGGAACTTTAAAGTAGAATAAGTGGAAAACATGGTGATACAAGACAAGACAACCTCCAACGGTTTTTAACAATAAACTTTAGCGAAAACAATGAGTACAGGACTACACAGTCAAAAATAAGTAAAGGGAAACATGGTTAGCAAGACAGAGTTTTCTTAAAGGAGCCTCTAGATTATCTCTAGTATTCAGTATGGTTAAAACACATTTGTTTACTTCATCAGGAGCGATCAGTACAACAGCTCCTCTTGTAGACTAGTTCAATGCTTTCCCAAATAACCTGGTTTAAAAGTGCAGACTATAACGCTTCAGTGCCATTGCTTGAAAGTTAAATGAAATATGAACATCTCAGTTGGTTCTGTCAAAATCAACTTAATTAAACCTTTTAAAAAATACATCAGAAAACGACTTGAAATACTAATATCTATATCAGTACACGTAACTGCTTTTCACATAAAATAGTATGGTCTTACTGCAACATTACTATTCTCTTTTTTAGTACTGTACTTCATTGCAGGCATCTTTATGGATGAGGCAGACCAAAAACAACTTTCATTGACACACTGAAGAGTGGCACAGGGCAAGTAACATTGCAGAACTAGCATTTCTGATAACACACAAGAAATAGGGGGAAAAAAAGTGATAAGTAAGCGACTGAGGTATCTTTTTATAAGACAGTATCTAAGTGAACAATCAAACGTCATAACTCATTAGTACCAAGATTTGCCTTGTAGATATGTTCAAAAGAATTCAGTGATGTCTGATACTAGGGCTACGACAAAATTTAGCATAACAAGACTGGTGATTACGTAAATGTGAATAAAGACAAAAATTCACTAATAAATGCTTGAATCATAGCTGCTTGTAGTTTATTTAAAATATAATGTATTATTTTCGTAATTCAATTTTTAAATATAACATAAGCAAATGAAAATCATGTTTTAAAACAGGGTGTCACAAATTACTCAAATTATCAATTCTATAACTCAGGATGCCTGTGTCTCTAAACCCTCTCGTTATGTAATACCGTTGCCTATCGGCGTTGAAAAAATACATGCTTACGACTGTCGGAACGGTTATTCTTTGGTTGCAGCAGCCGCTCATTAAATACACTGTAAAAATAAGCTTCCATTGTAAGATAACGCATTTCCAAAGTTAAGGAATCATAATATGGGCGATGCACCGACTGGGCAAAGTTAAAAACTAATAAAAATGGAAAAATTGATATTGAAAATGACTGTACAACATGAAGGAAATACATTAAAAGAACTATATATAGGGAAATAAATCCTACAAAAAATATGCCAGTACTTGGTTAAAGAGTTATTGAGTACACTACTAAAATCTTTGCTTAAATGTCACGTAGAAATAACTTTTTGAATTGTTTAAGGGTTCCACAGCATGCATTTCAACATTATGTAAGAAGTTTTACGAATGATCTAGACACTTGTTATTTTCAAAACTACATTATGTAAGAAAAATGAAAATACATAAAATACATAAAATACACAATGTAAACATCATGTAAGAAGTTTCACGAATGATCTAGACACTTGTTATTTTCAAAACTACTTGTTCTTCTTCTGCCTTGTGTTCTTCACAATTATTTGTTGATTTGAAGTAAATAGGCTTCTGTAGGCATTGGAGACAATGAACTGCTGCATATGAAACCCATATGGCTACAATCATTACAGGTAGAATAGCATCCATTGAGGATCCCTCAAACCGATTTTACAACAGTAAAAAGTTATTATTAATTGGACTTCTTACTTCGTTTTAATGCAAAAACGTATTGACACAAAATCTTCAGCTATAAAACCAGAGGAAAACATAAGCGATTTTTTTACTTTTCACTCCGTAACATTAAATCTTCTCTTTTCAATGTACTATTTTTCCCCAGAAGAAGCACGCGTTGATCCTTTGACATCTTTACAGCTAGCAAGCAAGTATTCTATAAAAAAGGAATATTTTACAGTAATATTGACAGAAAATTTATACAAATGATTTATCTACTGAAGAACTGATACCACAGTGAGACTTGTAAAGACGTTAAACTTTCTATAGGGCTCTGGATAATTTCCTAGTTGGACATAGCACACAAAATTAGATTTTGGTAAAAAGCCTGCTCTGTATTCAAAAGGAACACTTCACGGCAGAAACCTTAAATGCTCTTTTCTTAAAAATCAGTGTCTGCAAAATTGCCAAATTTGGCATATAATTAAAGTGTACTTATTAATTAATGACGTAAAAATAGTAACAAATTCTTAAGCAATTCTTCATGAAATACACAACTAAACTCTATTCTTAAGACCATTAGACGAACTAAGACAACTAAACTAACCATTAATCACATTGATTTGCAATGGTAGTCCCAACACGATGATTACTGTTGATATACCCCATAAAAATTGAATGGAATCAATATAACCATTTTTTCTTTGATTTACCGAAAATGGAGTAACGAAGCATTAGAAATATTAACTTTAACACGTAACTAGTGAAATTAGTTTATGTTTGACAAACTCCAAAAACGTAAAAACTGAAAAAGCTAGGGAGGAGGAAAATTAAAACTTTGTTGTAAGGAGTGAAAAACTTCAAGCAAACTTTACGCTCTCTAAAATATAAAGCTGTCATTCTTTATAAAAGGATTAAGAAAACCATAATAACATTGGGCTTCTGTTGTTACAAATGTACTGTGACCTAAAGCAGCCCATGTTTAGAATGCAAATGTGGATTACTCAAACAGTTTCTCTGTCGTCAGATGGAGCACATAAGGAAGATCTCATTCGAAAAGATTGAGAAGTCATGCTTTGTTCTCAAGTGAGTTAAGTTAACACCGCTGATTCGGTCTGCGTAAGTTTACTAATAAACAAAAAATCTTAACTGCTCCTCAAACAGCAAATATCCAAATTAATAGGCAGAAAAGGCAAAGGAAATGAGGTGGAATATGAATATCCTGAGGTCTCTCTCGACAGGGAATTTTTACCCCCTTAAAAATTTCTTGCATTCATTCATTCTTCAAGGGGACTCAGATATTCAATATTTGGAGGTCTCAAGGTGTCAATAACCGCTACATCTTTTTTCTATTTTAAATCTTTAAAAATATACCTACATGAGGCAGTACTGTCAAAGTTGCGCCCTTGACGTAGTACGATGATGTGGCAGCACTTACGAAATCGAATGTATGGACACCAGCATTCTGCATACTGAGATAATGGAAGCTGGAATGTCCCAAAATCTGTTATGTCATCGTAAATTTTTTAACATCCAGATCATGGATATATAAGCGATAGAAATTCAATGAACTTTAGCGAGAGCGAGTCACGCTGGGGAGTAGCTCAGTGGAGGTAAAATTCAATGCTTTTGAAGGACCCCTCTCCAACGACAAGTCGAAGGATCGTATTCGGAGGATCTCCGAACGGTCCGGTGAGATTAATTCTTTAAGTTTGTATGTATGCTTTTATGTATTTTCTTGTATTTGTGTAATGGATTAAAGCAGCCTTCATTTTATAAGCACCGTCTCATATATTGTCCTGTCTCTCATGCTCCGATCGCGCTTATCAGCTGTGACAAGTATCTTCGTCCTTAACGGTAAATTTATGTTTAGCACTGTTTGATGTACACAAAATAAGTATCTGGGTGCGCCTTTCGTACACAATTTTTAAATACTATATAACCCTGGTTAGTAGAGAACCCTTTTTAGCAGAAAATGCGTCGTTGCACGAATAGGAGATCAGTGCGGTGTTACAACTATCAGAATTTTGAAATTTTGACTTGTTTTTTTCAAAAGACATTTCATAAATTAGCTAAAATAGCAATAAAATTAATAGCTAAACGATTATCTTTATGTTTACCTTTTACATTCATTTATTCACTGTTTTAGTCCTAATTAGTTCTACTCGTAGGCTCGTTTTATCATGTAACTTCATGGGACTTCTACTTTATTATATTATTTTTGATTCTCGTCTCCCAGTGACTTCGCTAATGATTTTCCTCCCTGAAAAGCATGCGTATGAAAAAAATATTTTGAGACCACTTTCAATATGTGTCCAACAGTTTTTCCTTATCTTACAATTTATATCACGTATCTATCGTGAACCTTCCCCTGGTCGGCTTCACAGAAACGTTCTTCTCCTCTGACACTTTCCTAGTCGAGTTGTATACATGATGTCCTGTTATGGAGCTCTCAAATTCAAATGAAGACGATTCGCACAATTTGTTCGAGTTATCTTATTTCCAACTGCTTTTATTTTTACCAAACAATTTCTTAGGAGAACAGTTTTAAATGTTTGACAACTGGTAAGGTAGCAAAGAAGCTGTGTTTGATCTACAAACTTTGAATCCAGCAATTACATTCTTGGTTGTGATATCATGTAGCTTGTAATCCCAACTCGACACTCGACTTTGAATTCGAATTCGGACACGATACTCGAATGCGAGTTGTGCATTCCGAGTTGTAATAAGAGTTTATTTGATTAAAAATTTGAATAAACTCTGAAGCAACAAAATAATTCTTATAAGGCATGCAAATGTTGAAATATTACGACATGGTGAAACTCCACGCTATGTTTATCCTAAGTGGACCTCAAGAAAACTTTAAAGGGCTTAGAGTAGTAATGGAGCACAGTAAAGCAGTAAAGCTGCGATACACAGAGATGGTAATATAAAGAGGAAGTGTACAAAGTCCTTTCCGAATGGGCCGACAGTGCATGGAAGCAAGTTGCAAAAGACCAGCTTACACTAAAAGATTTTCTTTAATGTGGCTACATTGAGTAACACAGAGATTTAAACTTGGTTCAGTCTAGCTTACGAGACACAATTAATTCACGTGACATGTCAACTGAGTCGACTGGGACTGTTGATGGCTTTGTCAAAGAAGTGACTGCAGTAAAAGTCGAGGAGACAGGATTGAGTTTGCCTATGCTGGTGGACTGGATGAAGCAATGTGGAAGAAGGCAATGAAGTTGTAATGAAGGGCAAGGTAAAGAAAGCAGTTTATTACTTGGATCGAGAAGATAATAACTTTTCAGCTGATTATTCTGCAACTATTATGTAAAGTAGTAGTTTAATGATAATATGACATGTGAAAAATACAAGTCCTGTTATGGTACACCTTTTTACGACTGTAATCTTTATTTAAAAATTGTCCACTTGAGAGGACATAGTGCTTCACTTAAAAGCTCATGCGTCGTAAAATTAAAACATTTAGTTTTAAAAAAACCCTAAATTCCCTGAAGTCACAAAAATGATAAATCTTTCATGCTTGAATTTCTTAACAGCACCCTCTCATTTGTTATCTAGCCCAGGCAGTTAAGGGCAAGCTTGTTCAAGGCTATTGTCAGCAAAGATATATCATATTGCCAGCTTATATGTAATCAGGGAAAGTCTGAGCAAGATTGGGTAAAGCTATTTTTAGATGTTTATTGCGCACTATTATGTAAGAAGATAAATGATGTTTTAGCTGGAAAAGCCTGAGTATATCTGATCAACAGCAAGTCTGCGGAGTACAGAGACAGTTATGCCAAAACTCAAACCAGTTCGTAAGGACATATGTAAGTCACATTTAGGGCCTTATTAGTCTAAGTGCCCTGTTGCGACCGCATGATTTCCAATATTTTGAAAAAGGCATTAATGATTGATTGACAAACTAATTGAAAGACCAGCTGACTGACATAGCCTCTAATACAGTATGGAGAAACATTTCCATTCATACCAGAAGCCAATAACTATCCAGCTTATCTCTTTTTCAGCAACTTCCCGTCTTGCCTACGTTTTGACCACAGCAATATTCCCGGAGAAAGGACCACCTAATAAACAGACTGACATTACCTCCTGTAAAGATGCGTGAACCCATTTAAAAACAACAAGACTTTTTTGCATTAGCTCCAAGTTACTTTAAATCCTGTTCAAAACGCTAAAATTTTACAAGTTCAATTACATAATATAGGTTACAGTTCAAATATAAACCTGCGTTGACAAGACAATACTGTAGAAACAAATATGACAACGACGAGAAAGGTTACAGTGCCAAGACTTTGTGTTCATTCCTCATGTAATGCTTTGTACTACTTTCTACTATAACATTTACATTTCGTCTTTTTTGCTTTTAGTCTTACATGCACTACTTAATTTCTAAATATGTCACAATATTCAATATATCACGAGGAGCCCTGGCTTATTCGTTAGTGCAGTTGCACCGTAACCAAGAGGCTCCAGGCTCGATTTCCCAAACAGAGAAAAGAATTTGAAATTTTACAAACGAAAAAGCTATTGGTTGGCGTCAGGAAGGGTATCCTGCCAAGAAATTCCTCATTACCAAAACAAAAGTCCCTGTCAATGGCACCGTCAGAGCCAAAAAATTCCAAGATATCAGAAAGAGTAAATAACTAGATGCAATAAATTTGTAGCATAAGTAAAAAAGAAAATTTTCTCTATCAAAAAGAATGAATGTAGGATTATATGTAGGATTTCTTTCATTAATTGGGAAAAGGAGAAAAACAGGGACTTTATTGTGGGAATCAGATAGGTGTAATAAATAGCGCAAGATCTAGAGAGTGGAGGGAATAGGTTTGAAAATAATGAGTAAGGAGAGGATTGTTGAGATACGTAGACAATTTCTTTAAGCCTACAACTTAATTACTTACCTGACTTAATACTGTATCTCAGATGAAACAATGGCTCCCTCTGCCTCAGGTGCTTTTATTATCTTCTCAGAAGTTTTTCTCCAATTGTAGCCATCTTGGGCTTCATGTCTTTATATTTTAGGTCACTCAGATGTTTAAATGATAGGCGTTTGGAGTATGTGTAATCAAGGTTTTAGGTTTCTGTAGACGGTCTAGATCGTTTAACAGAGTGGTGGGTAGGGTAGTTGGTTCTCTACCTTTTACGTTTTGGTAGGATGGGTTTCTACAAGAGTAGAAGACCATTGCTTTATACGCTGGGATGCCTATGTTTCTGCGTAGGTTGTGTTCGAATAGTTCCCATCTAGCTGCGAGTATTGTTAGAGATGATGGTTTATCGTAGCAGATCTCATATAACGTTTGGTTAGCTAAAGTAATAGGATACCTGATTTTCAGTATATTTCTGAGCTGTTTCCCGTGATGTGTATCCAGCTTTTCTTCCTGTTGCTTTGTTAGTCATCAAGTTTCATAGTTGTAGAACAGGATAGATTTGATAAGGCTATTGTATAATTTCAGTCTAATTTTCAGTTTAATTTTGTTCTATTTGATCCCTATTGTATTTAGTTTGGATACTACCATGATGGAGATAACTTTGCGTCTTTCACTGTCTTTATCACTTCCTATTAGGAATCCAACTTTCTTGACTCAACACCAGTTTTCTTCGACTTAGATGTGTTCTCTCTATGCTTGTGCGCTCTCTTTTGTCTGCATTTACATTTAGTTGGTGAAAGTGCAATTTGTCTTGAATGGGGTCGCTGGTCCTCGCTAAAGTTAAGTGTCGAAGTCCACATCATCTGCATACGCTACTTTTGATCGTAGGAATTCATGTTCAGCTATTAAGCCAACATCACACAAGGAATTTTCTAGGTAGCTGATGAAGAGAAGAGAGGACTCAGTCAATTTCTCTGAGAATTACCAGTGTTTGCAGAAAAAAATTAATTTAAGGTCCTTTCATGGAAACAGAATGCATAGACTTAAGAGGAAAGTTGTTGCTTCTAGTGAAATTAGATAGGCCTTTAATCCTGGAAGAGAATGGTGTACCCATACCATCAGAAGTGTTGACTGAGGTCGTGATCGTTCCTCTTTAATATTCTCTTGAGTTACCTTAAGCCTGACAAGAATGTATAACTTTCAGAAAATCTAAACTTGTAATTTATGCATTTTCTAAGTCTTCCTTAAGAACATTAGGCCCCATTCAAAACCATAGTCTTCATGAGTACAAAGCAACTACTTGCTTGAGAGTTTATAAAAGTCCTTTTCACCTGAATCATTTATGAATTAAATTTGGTCACTTATGCTTTTTGGTGACATTTTCCTGCCAATAATTAATAAGCATAGAATATCCAAGGTAGATCCAATAAAAAAACTAAAATTTGTTTAATTGAACTAGAAGGGTACAAGTTTTGCCTTCTTAGACCTCGATGTTATAAATATGAAATAAATATTTCATTGCCCTTACCTACTTACTTTCATATTTTTAACCTTGTGCTTCTGAAATTCAACCGCAATAAAGCAATTACAACAAACAATGTTATAATTATCTGATGGGGAATTGAAGTCAGTACTAATATTTGTTCTATTTATTTTTCTACTACAAATTCCTACCTAGATTAAGTGAAAAAAGAAAAACTGAAAGAAATAAACAAGGAATTATTATTATGCAAAAGAACAGCTAACGTTAAAGGAAAGAAGAACTTCTGAAATAATGGTATACAACAATTGAATGTATAAAAAAACAACGAATAGATCGAATTAAGAGGTATATTTACCAGTATATGTTAGTAACTATTATACTTGCTCACTGCTCCTATTCACTTTCCTCTTGTTTGGCAGAGATTGCATAAAAACGCATCGTATCCTTTTGATATATATATTCTTGGTAAAATATCGAGATAAAAAATCAACACGTAAATCAACACAATAGTGACTTGCCAATCCAGAAATTTCAGTTATGTTACCAATTAAAATACAGTGGTAATATCTAGTCTACTTACAGCCTATCAATTGTGACATCACTGACAGCTTATTGCCATAAAAGGGATGGTTGCCATGAAACATCGCTTTCTCAAGTATATATGCTGTACATGTGATGGTCTTATTTAACTGCACCAAATAAAAGAAGTAAACTAATATGTAGTCAATATCTTGCTTTTGACAGATTCTTTTTATCTGAGGGTTATTAGCGCTGTAAAGTCTTTTCAATATGTACTTAACACGATATTTTTATTCAAGAAAACCATATAACTTCAGGCAGAAAATGAAGAAAAGACCTGTTTTAACAGATGATAGCTGATCCTTTTGATAAGAACAACAACTTTAATAATATATTGTAAATTATTAATGTTTGTCATCAGTTGTGTATCTGGTTTATATTTAAACTTATTGATGAGGATGGACACCCTGGTCTGATAAAAGAAATAGAATCTTGAAACTTGAATCATCGTTTTGATATTTTTGTTGCTGAAATGTAATGAAAGATAGTCATCAGCCAAGTGGGCCATTTGCTGTAGTGAAAATAAATGTTTATGTTTTAATTTTAGATTGTATTAAAAAACTATTTTCTTTAGTGCCCACTTGAAAGATGCATGATCCTCCCTTGGATTCCGAACTAACTTTATCATTATCAAATAATAACTTAGAGAATGGTTAGTTTACGAAAGAGCACTTTATTATCCTCATTTAAGAATTTGGCATTTTGATATGCTAATGCATTTGAAACATGTGCACAATGCTTAGATCTTGAATAAAAATTACGAATATTGAATGAAATCATTACAGTGGGTTCTAATAAATTCTAATAGAATGGGAGGGTACAATGTATCCCTGACAGGCTGGAAGCATTTCAGATTAGCTGGGCTAGGATTAATGAGGTTGATGGGAAACAAAAGTAATGAAATGAGAAGAGAGACTTCCTAAACTTTAGCCTATAGCAAACAAAATTTAGATACATGGGAGTCAACTGGAATTTATAAAATCCAGAAATAGGATCAATCATTTTAGATTTATGAAATTAAAATTGCTAGAATATCAGGCTTCTTATCATGCAAACCAGGTTATTCATAAGGAAATCCCCGTCAACTAATTAGTATAGGTTTAAAATTAGAGTAGTCATGGCAACTAGAAAATATTTTTTAACCGTAGAAAGAATTATGTAATGCTAAAAAGTTAATAAACTAGTGACATACTACAAATCCCTTGAAGGAAAAATACTAATATGATGTGATATTGACATTACTGATATTATTTAAATCATTATTTCAATTGTTATTAACAAACAATCCAGGATAGAGAGAATAGTATCTCCATTACACAATACTACGCTTTCATGGCTGAAAAGAAGTGAGACAAAAGCTATCGCACTATTTCTTTACTGTAATTAAAGATCTCTAGGCCATTCTTTATACTTTTCACATTTTAAAATAAAAACGAGGTGTTATTAACTGTAAAAGAATTCAACTTAAAACTAAAAGAGGACCAGAGATTTTATCTAATAAATGCGATCAGAAAATAAAACAAGGCTCAAATAAGGAAGAATAGAATTTGTGTCCAATAAACAGGTAAAAAACCACGTTCCTTACATTACTGATTATACTTCATCCATTACTTTTTCGAACATTTTGCATCCTCCTAACTTCAAATGTGTGCCAGGTTATTTTTGATATACTGTGCAGTGCAGTTTTTCTCTAAAATTTGATTTTTATAATGTTATTTTAACCAGTTCATCCTTTTAAAACAGTTGTATTCCTAATTTTGTTCATGTTCATTTGAAATCAAATTGTTGCTATTATTATCCATGCAACAGCATGTAAAACAGTTGCCCTTTTCCTTTTCAGTCTGTACATATATTTTTATATTTATTTATATTTATGTATGATAAATAGTTGTGAGGTCCATATATATATATCACTGTTATCATGTAATGAACACAAGAGAACATTTTCAAAGAAGCAATTTGAAAATGTAAACAGAAACAAGTACCAAGAAAATTCAAGTTTTCCGATGTGACCCTGATCAAACCGAAAGTGATTCTGACCGTTGTCTATTCTGACCTTTGCTATCTTTTCTATCAGATAGCCTTTCGGTCTACATCCTTTATTTTTCATTTTTTTTCATGATCAAGAATTGTACAAGGCATAAAGCCAGCAAGTGTATAGAACTGTGAAGAAAAGAGAAAAAGAAATAAGGTCAAGCCAAGAGATGAGATGACCTTGGACTTTAAAGCATTCACGTCATGTGAGAATGCGAACACTAAGAAACCAAAGAGTTCACAATCTAGCAGTGGGAGAGAAAAGGCTAGATTCATAAAAAGATTTAATACAACAAGGGGAAAAAACTGCATGAGGATGAGGTGGTTGAGACAAACGTGTCACACGACATGCAACAAAGTAAGCTGGTACTATAAACTCATCAGGACATTTGCATGATTATACGTATGGAAAGACAAGCCACATTCCGTTGACGAGAGAAAGGTCGAAGAGTAGCAGCGAGATTTGGGTCTATCAGGTTACAAACAACTCTTGATCAAGAGCATCAAGGTAAGATGACGGAACACCCGTCCATATAGGGCAACAGTACTTCATGATAGGACAGAAAGTAGATTTATAGAGATAAATGATGGCCTCAGAAATTAGATAATCTCTAGAACGGTACAAAGACCCAATAATTTCTAAATCAGACCAGCCAATAGATTAAATATAAGAACCCCAAGAAAGATCTGGAGAAAATGATAAACCGAACATCCATCATAAGAATATTTCCCATGATAATATCTGTGGAAAAGACTAAGACATGCTACATTTGGATCATTTTTCAAATTAATCTTCCAGTTGATTCCATTATACTTTTCATGCATCCCTGCCAATAAATATCTCTTTCGAATCTCCACACATTTGATTAAAAAGCAGACAAGTTATGGGAGACTTTCTTCGAGGATAAACAAAGAGAAATTGAAAACTGTTAGGAACTTCTGGATAAATGTGAAGAAAGTCTTTAACATTACAGCTAATATACTCGAGTCATTGCCGGTACATGGGATTTTGAAATTGAAGAAAAGAATATGTAGTAACTAAAATAAATAGTAATGACAAGCTCTGCAGATATGAATCATTTAAATTAGTTCTTCTGTCTGATACATTCAATTAAACTAGCAATTTTACTGTGTACAAATTAAAGGGCTGTAAAACAACACATATACATTTTGTCAAAAAACTATAACATTTTCAGAGGAGACTTCTACTTACGAATTAAGGCCTCCGGTCATAATATTTTTTGTCGACATAGCTAAAAATCTACTGTTGATATATATATATATATATCATACATTGAAGTATTTGTTGTTGACGATGATCACTAATGGTGATAAGGCCTGTAAACCTTTCAAACTGAGTAACTAGATTTTTGAAAAAATAATTTTTGAAAAAAAAAATTTAACAGATTGGTTAAATAAATATTCCCCTTTCTATGTTAATGACGTTAATAGTTATTCATTTGCTTCAATATTGTCAGCAATATTTTTTCTGTTTTACTGATGCTAATCTCTATTAATATAAATTAGTACAGGTCAGTATCAGTTCTGAATAAAGACTTGTGGTTGTTACATTTCCTGTCGACATGGCAAGAAATCTACTATTTTTATTTAGTATACATCAAAGTACTTGTTGACGGTGGTCATTCATGGCGGTTAGGCCAGAAATCCTTTCAAACTGGATAACTAGATTTTTGAAAAAAATAATTTTTGAAAGAAAAATTTTAACAGCTTGGTTAAATAAATATTCCCCTTTCTATGTTAATGACGTAAATAGTTGTTGATCTGTCTCGGTATTGGCAATAATATTCTCTTGTGTTCCTGATACTGATCTGTATTGATGTGAAGATCAAACCCATAACAGACATGAGATAAAGGATGACTTCTGTTAAATCGAGTAAATAATTTTGGGGAGTGGTTGACAGAATGACAAATGGTGCAGCTTTGCTTTTGTAATTGAAGGACTGTGGAAAGTTGGAGGAGTAAATGGGAAAAATAAAGACTTTGGTAGTATGTCGTTACGATATTTTTTCCTTCTCAGGGACAAAAATAGGTCTTCAGGGTAAGCTTCCTTTAATTAGGGTGCTCTGGTACCCTTTTGATATGATTTGATGAAATGATATTGTTGATAGTCATGGATTTTCTGTGCAAGTTTAACATAAAAGGAATGCAGATTCAAGCAACAATTGTGGTTTTCTCTGCTTTAAAAATATGGATCTGTTAACTAATGAACTTTGTTTGACACTTTTGGGCAGCTTTTTGTAATGTAACATCGTTGTTTGAAATAATTAACAAAGGACTTTTCCATGCCTGAAATAGTTTGACAAATGGGTACAAATTTGTCTGACTGGTATACAGGATTACTTGGGGGATGACTTTAAGAAAAATGGGGGTAAGGTCTGAGGAGTAATGAAAACATTGGTGGCCATTGGTTGGTCAATAGTATAGTATAGTATAGTATAGTATAGTATAGTATAGTATGATATGGTATAGTATAATATAGTTAGTGTAGGATTTTGACGTTTAACTGTAGTATCTAGAAAAGTAACACGGTAACTGGAATAACTGGATGCAAAGTTGATAATGAATTTCATTTCTAAATTCTGGATAAAAATATCGGGAAAGTTTAAAAGGGATTAAGGGATCATGAAAACTTTTCAAAATTTTGTAATAATAGATTGATTTCGTTCCATATCAAAGATAGATCTACGAATTACATGGGTAAGGAAACGTCTGTTCCACTAATTTAATGAAAAATTATGTTATCTCATTTCCGATGAAATGCATTATCTTAATGTGGACATGATAATTATGCTTTTATATGTAAAACTCGTCCTGCAGGTGCCGAAGTTGCCCATTGCGTTGTGATAATAGATATTTTGGTCAATAACAGTCAGTTTATGCCTGGAGAAAGGAGGAAGGTTGGGGCAGGAAGAGCATATGGCGTAAAAATTTTCTACAGTTTTATCATTGTGACTGACCAGAATTCTGACATGACTGTGGGGTTTCCTTTCGACGACCCATGACGACATTGCTGTACAGGTACAATGAATGCACTACATCTACTGTAGCATATGTGGATACGGGTAAAAAAGATTATTCAAAGACGGTAACTAAGAATAGAAAAGGAGGAAGGAGAAAAAGAGAAAAAGGAAACACTTTTTTGCCACCTTAAACGTTGGAAGTATGAAGCCAAAAAAAGACAGGAGATTGTGAATATAATAGAGACTCGGAGGATTAAAAATATTTGCATCCAAGAAAGAACATTAACTGGCAATAAGGCAAGAGAAGTAGAAATGACTTTTAATTGGTTTACACAGAAAAATACGGAAGAGGTAAAGTTAAAGTTACCCTGGAACGCAACACCAAAAAGGGGGTCTTGAGTGTGAAGTGGAAATCAAATAGAGTCATCTGGATGAGAGTTGACATAGGGAGAACCGTGAACACCTTGGGTGTTGTGGCCCTCAGATATGTTGGGATGAAGCAAAGAAGATCGGAAGATCGGAAGATATGGATGAGGAATTGAGAATTTTAAGGTAATGAAAAGACTTTGGATAGGATGAGATCACTGGTCAATGTGGAAGTAACAACAAAGGAAATGAGGAAACCAATCCATTGGTGCTGAAATAAGTGACCTCCTTCCAGTTCACTTAAACCATTTGAAGAAGGCAGCTGTAGAGAACCGCAAAGTGATCTTGAGCGTAACCAACTGTCATGTGGCATTAATATGCACACTGGCCATGAAGAATTCTCCATCGAGGAGAGCTGTAGAAATACCGAATACGAAATAGTGGAAGCTTGCAAATANCGGAAGATCGGAAGATCGGAAGATCGGAAGATCGGAAGATATGGATGAGGAATTGAGAATTTTAAGGTAATGAAAAGACTTTGGATAGGATGAGATCACTGGTCAATGTGGAAGTAACAACAAAGGAAATGAGGAAACCAATCCATTGGTGCTGAAATAAGTGACCTCCTTCCAGTTCACTTAAACCATTTGAAGAAGGCAGCTGTAGAGAACCGCAAAGTGATCTTGAGCGTAACCAACTGTCATGTGGCATTAATATGCACACTGGCCATGAAGAATTCTCCATCGAGGAGAGCTGTAGAAATACCGAATACGAAATAGTGGAAGCTTGCAAATAAAAACAACCAAAGCCAATGTGCTACAGCAGTTAAAGATAAAACCCAAGACCTGTAAGTTTGACCGAAGAGTTAAGACAGTTGTTAGAGGAGATACTGGGACAACAGTGAAGTGTAAACATGAAATAGGAACATGATGACGAAAAAGGAAGGTGTATCAAAAGAAGGAGAGAAGTTGAAACAACTCATTTCTCATTCCAAGTTGTCATCCGCAAATTAATTTTTACTATAGCTTGCTTTAAACAAATACTAAAACAAATAAGATTACTTACTTCTATTTTAGCATCATTAATTGACTTTATATTCACAAAGCTGCTATCACAAATATCAAAGTACACTGTGATATCGTCACCGTTATCCGACCATGGTATGATTCCATGCACTAGGAAAGTAACTGCAACAAAATGCGAACAGAAACACAGAAAGTGCAGAAAATATGGCAATTAAGAATACAGGGAGGTAGGAAGCATCTAAAATGTGGGGAGCCAGGTCAAAAAATGGGCACATGACCACTCCCATAAAGCTCTTCCAATTTGTTTGTGAGATTTCTGCTTGTCTGATTTTTGTCACATCATGACCATTTGGCGGAGATGCTCGGAATTTTTGAAGTAGTTTCCTGAATGAACGCAAATCACACTGCGTGTAATTCATTGATGAATAACATCTGTCATCACTGTGTCCATTACGATTTCCTGTTTTTTCTTTCAATACAGATGACCGACAATGACAAAGTCTGATCCAGAGGTAATGCAAAGTTGTGAAAATGCTGAGAATGCTCCTCATGGAAAGCCTTGATTACAAATATCATTCTGGGCATGTTCTGGATCTTATCTCACCTTGAGAATTTAGGCAAAGAATTATGCAAATAGGGCACTTTTGCATAGTTTGCCCATATGTGAGGGGGTATGGCCCCTCTGCCCTCCCGGTCCCTACGTCCCTGTAAGAATACCACGCACAATGATTTCTCAAAAATTCACTGGCAGCCGGTATGCCAATTAACAAATGTACCTGGCGTACTTGACTATTTCACCAAACCCCAAAACGTGTTTTTGACCAGCACGCTCCTGTCATTGAACAAAGGATCAAAGGAGAGAAATGTCTTTGGTTAACAAAGGAACTCTGAAAATAAATGCAAACAAACAAATTTTGACCAAGACAAAATAAAATAGAGTTGAAGACTGGATTTTCTGCAGAAAACTTCAAAACCATTACACAAATAAGGTTCCTGTCGGGAAATCTCATTTTCACCTCAAGTAGCTCAATGAAAACTTCGACAAAGTTCGAAAATTATATATACATATTATATATATAATATATATTATATATTATATATATTATATATATTATATATATTATATATATTATATATATTATTTATATATATTATATATATAAATATTTATCCCACAAAAACCTTAAAATCTGAAAACTCCACAACAGACTCCAACCAACGGGAATGAAAAAATTAAACACTTCAGTCAAACACTTCATGTAAACTTTGTGTCGCAGTTCAACAAAAGATCTGGTATTCGTACTACGCAACTATTTACTATGACCAAGATATGAAGATCATTCGTTGAAATAGAACCCTGTTCCTTGAATCCTGATAAGGATACGGGTCTTGATAAAATCCCACCCTCTTTATTGAAAGACTCTGTAATTCATATCTCACAAGCGTTATTCTTTATTTTAAACTTGTCCATTAAAACGAGCACTATTCACAACTCTTGAAATCTGCAAAGGTCACATAAATTTTCAAATCAGGAAATTCTGCTTGCCACAAAACTATCGCCCTATATTGCTGTTACCTGTCCTATCTAGAATACTGGAAAAAAACATACATTTCCCATTATCATCATATCTTGAGAGGAATAAACTTTTATCTGAAACCCAATACGTTTTCGTAAATTGTAATCGACTGAAATAGCTGCTACATTCAAGTGATCATGTTCGTTGGCAAATGAACGATGGGAAAATGGTAATTGTCATTTACTTTGATTTATCCAAGGCCGCTCGCACCATTGGTCAGGGGGCGTAGGCTAATACGCTGTCAAGCTATGTTGTATCTGGACATGAATTGGACTGCTTCGCCGATTATCTTTTTAGATGGTTTCAAGTTGTAGAGATTGAAAATATGTTGTCAAAGCCAGAATTAATCTATTGTGGCATACCTCAGGGCTCCATTTAAAAGCCTCTTCTATTCATTTTTTTAACGATTTTGCTAAAAATGTTAATGTAAACGTGATACAGTATCCAGATGTCACTTTTACCTTCCATTGTGACAACAAGGTCGATAAAATTAAACAAGTATTGAATGAAGGAATGGAAGGAATCTGTACATACTCTAATATAATCAACTTTTGTTAAAACTAAAGGTACAGGTGGCGAACCGGTGATAGATTTCTTTACAGTACTATGTAACAAAGTCACAGCGGGGAAAAAGTGGCCACAGGAGTGGACGCAAACAGTCTTCGTACCAATCTCCAAAGTAGCGGGTGCAAAGCAATGTGATGAACACAGAACGATATCCTTAATAAACCACAGCAGCAAAATTCTACTCCGCATTCTTCTATCACGAATGAAGCCGCAAGCAGAAGCAGAAACAAGTGAGACCCAAATGGGTTTACGGTCGAGAGTCGGCACTAGAGACCAGATTTTCAATCTTCGTGTAATCACTGAGAAGGCCAGGGAAAATAATGTGAAATTATATTTAGCATTCATAGACCACAGTAAGACGTTCGACTCCGTCCATCACTCTAAAGTGTGGAATGTCTTACAAAAGTTGAACGCAGATATATCCACTGTACCAGTGATTAAAGCTTTGTACCGAAATCCGAAGGCCTGTGTCCGAGTTGAAAAAGAACTTACTGAATGGTTCTCTGTTGAGAAAGGAGTGAGACAGGGTTGTCT
>RDPX01000147.1:996208-1008926 GCA_003991215.1 Morbakka virulenta
AAGTCAGCACGGAATAAAAATTAATGGAAAGAATGTGAACAACCTCCGGTACGCAGATGACATTGTCCTGATGGCTAGATCTGAAGAAGGACTACAATCAATACTTTCCTTGGTAAATAGAGTTTCGAAAGAATATGGCCTTTTCATGAACGTAAAGAAGACCAAAGTAATGATGATCGGTAGGGCTCATGAGAACTTAAACATATTATGTGATGGAAAGGAAGTACAGCAAGTTCCGCATTTCAAGTACCTAGGGTCAATTATAACAGAAAATGCAGACTGTGTATCAGAATTAAATGCCAGATTAGGACAAGGAAGACAAATTATAAAAAATCTCTCTCAGATAAAAAAAGTAGAAATATATCAATAAATTCAAAGCTTAGGTTGTTGAAAACACTAGTGTGGCCAGTAGCAACGTATGCATCGGAGACCTGGACGATAAGAAGAAAAGAAGCCAGAAAGATTGAGGCTTTTGAAATGTATGGCTACCGCAGAATACTCAGAATCAGCTGGAGACAAAGAAGAACCAATCGGTCTGTACTGGAGGAACACGGAACTAATTTGAGCCTTTTAACCAATATAAAACAGAGCAAGCTTAGATACTTCGGACACATCACAAGGAAGAAGAACCTAAGCACAGTTATTCTTCAAGGGAAAGTAGAAGGGAAAAGAAGTCAAGGAAGACAAAGAACCAGGTGGAGTGATAACATCAAGGAATGGACTGGAACAGATGTAAACAAATGCAGTAGACTGGCACAGAACCGAGTTGACTGGAGAAAAACTGTACGAGCTGTGACAGGGGTCGCCAACCCTCTGACCTGAGGACGGCAGCTGCTGCTGCTGATGATGAAAGGTACAATGGAACCCATAATAATTGGAATTCACATATGAATAAAACTTCATGGATAAGATCTCAATGTTGCTAACAACGGGCAAACCAGCATTTTTGTTAAAGAACACGCATACCTTGGCAAAAAATAGATTTTAATTTGGTATTAAACTTCAACTTTAAACGGCCCTAAAAACGTGGAATCGGTCGTCTACCTCTACTCCAGAGAATTCGAAAGTACTTGAACGTCGAAGCAGCTACTAAAATTTTGATGAATACTAACATTTTGATAGTTCCACTTTTATGATATTCTGGTCTAGTAAAGTAGGCGTACACCAAACACCCCAAAAGAAAGCTTATCACAACTCAACCACAGAGCAAGAAGAAACACGAGAAGGGAAAACGTAGGAGACACCATACACAAAATTGCTACACAAAACTGAATTCTGATAATAAAATGTATAATAAAAAACTCCGGTAGCGATACTTTCAACAGATATTTTGGAATCGCAAATCACAGAAAGGCAACAATGAAGAACAACGATAAAATTAAAAGGAGTAAAACTTGAAACAGCCAAACGAAGTCTTATTTTAATAGGGCTAATTTACTCAATAGTCTAGGTAGATCAGATCGATACAAGACTTCCGAATTTCGATCTCTTCTCTTCAAGACACATCTTTAAATTTCAAGTTTTAAGATTGGAAAAAAAGGTGATTTTTATTTCTATTTTAATCTATTTCTTTTCCTAATACACTAACTTTTCTTTTCTTTTTTGATAACAGGAAAAACTAGCAGTTTTTACCCATTTGTATTCATATATAGTGAAAACACTGACGTTTTTATCCTATATTAAGATTGAGAAATAAAATGAAATATGTAAACAAAAAGTAAAGGCAGTTACAGAAAAGTGGTGCTACTTGAAGCACTGTCCTTACAAGACAAGGAAAAATAGTATATGTGTTGCGTATGCGTCAGTGATTCAGACATGCAATAAGACCCCAGTATATCCCAACAACATTGAGTAGGCTATCAATAAAGGAAGTCGGGAAAAAAGGCTGATGGGAAAAAAGAACTAAACATTTAGGCAAAACAGAAGACAAGTGCGCAAGTGAATGTGTATATGAAGTCAAGGTAACATTTACGTATTACATCATCAAGAGGGGTGGGAACGAGTTAATCCATTGTTGACAGAGGTTGACAATAAAATGGCGAGGCTTGCAGTTCAAAAAAAATTGTCATTTATTTTCAAAAATAATTCTCAAAAGTAAAGAAGAATGTTTTATTTAATTTGGTGAACTTGAGCCTAATAAAGGTCATAATCAGGCCAACAATCCTTATGAAAGAGACATGTTTTAACATTCCCCCCATTTCTTCATTTTTATTAGTTTTCATCAAATACTTTTCACACTTTCAGAGAAATGTTTCAATATAAGTGCTATAGATATATAAGTAAAGTAAAAATTATACAAACTAAAAGGGGAAAAAAGAACTACATGTACTGTAAGGATGTTAAGGTGGAAAAAATAATACAATAAGTATAGCATCTATTGTATTTTTTCCAAATGGGAAAAACGTGATCTGATACCATCGTTAATAAAAGTCTACCAAGTATATTGTAAGGCAATGTTTCGGTCTCTTCTGATGTTACAATATTTCCAACAAAACTCGAAATATCAGTGAAATGTCAGTGTAGTTGGTGGACGATGTTTTGGGTTGTATGACATGCGGGACGAAGGGAAGTCCAGCCTCGGTGACACAAGTTGGTAAAAAGGAGGTAGGGAACAATTTTTAATGAAAACTGAGGATGTAATATGTGAATATTTTCCAAAGTGGTAAAAGAAAAATAATTACATGACATTTTGGAATAAGACGGCTAAAGATGAGATATGGAAGATATGAAAAGTGGATCCAGACTACAGAAATGTCTTGAAGGGTGTCTGATGTGTAATTAATGAGTGATGTTTGTGGAAAGCTATTGTTAATTTATGTTAAAAGCAATTAGTAAATTTTAGTTTAGGGACTTAATCACAAACCAAGATAAATGGTTATTGTGCACTCTGAATACAAAAAGAGTTAGCTTTTAGTTAGTTGACAAGACAACAACTGGAAAAGAACTTGGTTTATCTTGAATAGCTGCAGAATTCTTAAAGATAGTACAGCTGGCTGGTAGTGAGATTTTGTCGAAGGTTGTCATATCTTTGATGTAGGATGTTTATCATGTCGTGAGTCGTAAGATTCCTCTGAGCTATGTTTCGAGAGATACTTCTCACATCGCCAGGCTACTGAAGTAATCATGTACACCTATTTTATACTTTGATTGTGCGGACATGCTTGGTGACAGGGATCGAGTTGTTTTGAGTAGTGTTACCATATCTATCTTATGTTTCTTTTGTCTCTCTTCTGTAGTGCCGGAGGCCATATTTTTGGAAGAGTAAAAAAAATGTGTTTTAGGTATCATGTTTTTTTTTATTTTCCTTGTTAAAGCATTTATTTCTTTGTCCATAATCTTCTTATTTTCTCAGTCATTGGCGTGATCTTTTGTCCAGCAGAGCTCCACTTTTTCCTGACTCTTGGTCTCACTGTTTTGAATGGCTTTCTGATGTTCTTTTTTCCTTGACCCAAAGAACACTATGGTTTTACAATGGGGAGAGCAGGTCAGCTCCTACAAAAAAGTCTGTAAACTATATTGTTTCTCTCTTCGAGTAAAACTTGTTCCTTTGGCTTTGAGAGTATGAACCTAAGGGTGGATAATTTGAAAAAGGAACACGATATTGTATTCTCAGAGAGTGCATCTAAGCTACTCACAGATGTCTTTGACAGAGGGTAGACATTTGGTTTACAAGTTCTTTTCTTTCTGCATGATTAAGCCTACTAGTTTTTCATAATGCTCTCTGGCCATCCTTGGTATGGTATTCTTTGGGTACGAGAACCTTCTGAAGGTGTCTTGCTTAAATTTTGAGGTCATTTGGGTTTTAATTCATACTTCTTGCCCTTCCAAACACAGTATTGATGACAGTGTCCTACCCAGTTTCTAATATCTTCTTCTTCTTGCGGTCTTGTTCCATCACTAAGACGGGTCGGCCGCTCGACAATCTGCGCCATTTTCCGCGCTCCTTGTAGTCCTTCGGATCTGCTCCAACTTGCCTCATGTCCTTCCTTATAACATCTTTCCATCTCAGTCTGCCTCTGCTCCTTTTCCCTTGGACTGTCGCCTGCCATGCTTGTTTTATCGGGTTCTCTTGACTCCTCCTCAACGCGTGCCCATACCATTTCAACCTTGCTTCTCTTGTCTTGTTGGATATGTTTGTGACGCCAACAAACCTTCGTATGTCTTCGTTGGAGCGGTGCTCCAGGAGTGAAATGCCACACATCCATCTCAACATCTTCATCTCTGTCGCTTCCAGGGCCCTAACCCAGTTTCTAATATCTTGGTTGTATTTCTATTTATAAAAGTGTACTCTTTGAAAGAGAAAACAAGAATTCTGAACTTATGAATGTAGCCTTTACTAGAGAAAGTAACCGTTCGTGGACTCTTCCATCGTAAACGTATCGCCAAAAAATGAAACAATGATCTTGAGTTGTGATGTCTTGTATCGTATCCATTTCAACGGAAAACAACCCCGGCTTTCTTTGCTTTAATTACGATTGTTCCTTGGATAAAATCTTCCACAGAATTGATTATCCTGTTCGTAATTTCATAACTTTGAAATATTAGCAAGGATCCCAGATCATAGTTTCCATCTTGTTTACCATCTTTTACACGCTCAGCTTCTCCTCTGACTCAGGAAGATGTTTCACAAGCTCAAGATAGTTACCATGATTTATGGTGTCACCTCTTAGTTTATGTGCAGCTTCTTGACGATAGCCTAGATACTCGGGGGTTTTGTGAAAAGAAGAAAGAGGTGGATGTTTTACTCTAGACGACCCACATCTCTGGCAAGAGTTGCCTTTTTCTAAACAGCATGCATACATAAAGGGACCTTCCATTTATTACGTTCGCATAAAATTAGCCATTTTTCGACCTCCCCCACCTGTTCGCAGGCAAGTACCTCCCGTGTGAACGTACGTTATACTCTTTTGGACCGTCGTTGGTAGTTGCCACTTCGATAAATAAGTTTTATAGAAGCTCGGGTGTTTAAATTCGAAAAGTAAAAAATCGCCGCCAGGTTGTTATGAGAAATGAAAGCAATTATAATTAGCTACAAGCCGAATACAAACGAAAGTAATTCCATATAAACAAACAATAAATGTGTAAAAGCAGATAAGAATAGTTACACCTGCACACCTGTCTTTCGCTGTCACTACTTTGTGAAAACTGCAAGCAAAATTTTTTTTTAATGTGAACGTTATCGCCTTGTGAACCCCGTCACCCTGTTCGCTTTTCAGGATACCCCCTCCCCTAGTGCGAAAATTATAAATGTATGGCCCCAAAAGGAACTGCTCAAAACATAAGGGTTGGGGAGTTAACTAAAAAGATTTTAGAAGTACTTTTTTATGAGAAAACACGTAATTGTTGGTAAACATTTTCGCACACACCTACATGTATTTATCATCATCATCATATTCGGTTTAACGTCTGTTTTACATGCCAGCATGTGTTGGACGCTTTCTTGAAATTGACTTCCAAGTTATCCTATCCCTCACCAGGTCTCTGATGACACCTTTTTGTTTGACATTTGTATACCTATATTTCCGTATGCATATACTATAACTTGCATACCCATAATTCCNCCATCTTGTTTACCATCTTTTACACGCTCAGCTTCTCCTCTGACTCAGGAAGATGTTTCACAAGCTCAAGATAGTTACCATGATTTATGGTGTCACCTCTTAGTTTATGTGCAGCTTCTTGACGATAGCCTAGATACTCGGGGGTTTTGTGAAAAGAAGAAAGAGGTGGATGTTTTACTCTAGACGACCCACATCTCTGGCAAGAGTTGCCTTTTTCTAAACAGCATGCATACATAAAGGGACCTTCCATTTATTACGTTCGCATAAAATTAGCCATTTTTCGACCTCCCCCACCTGTTCGCAGGCAAGTACCTCCCGTGTGAACGTACGTTATACTCTTTTGGACCGTCGTTGGTAGTTGCCACTTCGATAAATAAGTTTTATAGAAGCTCGGGTGTTTAAATTCGAAAAGTAAAAAATCGCCGCCAGGTTGTTATGAGAAATGAAAGCAATTATAATTAGCTACAAGCCGAATACAAACGAAAGTAATTCCATATAAACAAACAATAAATGTGTAAAAACAGATAAGAATAGTTACACCTGCACACCTGTCTTTCGCTGTCACTACTTTGTGAAAACTGCAAGCAAAATTTCTTTTTAATGTGAACGTTATCGCCTTGTGAACCCCGTCACCCTGTTCGCTTTTCAGGATACCCCCTCCCCTAGTGCGAAAATTATAAATGTATGGCCCCAAAAGGAACTGCTCAAAACATAAGGGTTGGGGAGTTAACTAAAAAGATTTTAGAAGTACTTTTTTATGAGAAAACACGTAATTGTTGGTAAACATTTTCGCACACACCTACATGTATTTATCATCATCATCATCATATTCGGTTTAACGTCTGTTTTACATGCCAGCATGTGTTGGACGCTTTCTTGAAATTGACTTCCAAGTTATCCTATCCCTCACCAGGTCTCTGATGACACCTTTTTGTTTGACATTTGTATACCTATATTTCCGTATGCATATACTATAACTTGCATACCCATAATTCCAGAGAAAAGATATAGTTATGGGTATATATTTTTGCACTATGGGTTAAATACCCGAAATTCTAGGTGTACGTCTTGGAATTATTTTTATAAAGCCAATAGGGAAAATAAAATATGTAATTTTTAAGGTAAATTTTATTTAGATATATATTAATGGAGGGAATTAGGGGTCTTCTTGTACAACAACCAGAAATCTTGGTCCCATTTTTTTCCCTCTTAATGGCATGTCCTCACCACATTACATCCAAGGATACCCCAATCATTTAAATGAAGCTCATGACTTGAGTGTTATCAGTCTTTCTTAATTCATAAAGCAGAACTGGGTAAAATAATTAAGGTGTTTTTGCCAACTAATTACAATCAATTAAACCAGGCAACTCCGTTCAATATACTTGTTAATTTCGTGTGGATCAAGCCATTCAATCCCTCATTTGCTAGATGAAAAAAAAAGAGCTCAACAGCTTTACACTCTTCATGTCGCCACCCTTTTTACCTTCCTTTTAAAGTCATTTCTGGGCTTCACTTTTCTACCTTTTTGTCAGAGAGCCAGGAAAATTGTACAAATCTGCCCATGTTCCATCCGGCATGTATTTCATTTATTCTTATCCAAAGTGTGAACATCTGCAGTTTACAATCAAGGCATTGAAGATGCAACCAAAGTTTAAAATAATGACATAGTACACAAAGCAGTCCAGGAGTTTAGTGAATCATTTAAGTGTGTAATGTCCCTTTCAATTCCCTGCATTTCTTTTGTTCAGTGATTAAGCTAATTCCTTCCTTTAATGACTGTCACCATGAAAAATAATTTAACATTTCAATATTTTTGGGTGATAGGTCACAGAAGGAAAACTGACAGCCAATTATTGATATTTGAAATTATCACCTATCAATCAATAACTGCAACATAGCAGCACATTATTGTGAAATATGGTGCTGTTTATCTACAGAGCTAAAATTTCATTGGGTTTACATGGGGAGGGCTAGTCTTCCTGTAATGTGTTTCTTGCACTCTGATTTATAATTGCCCACTTGTGGTGAGGATTTACAATTCCTCTTGATTGCATTTATATGAGAGATTTCTAGCCTTCCTAGGGGAGGTCTCAAATATTCAACAGTAAGATCTCCCCTGGGAAGGCTAGCCCATTTCTCTTATAAACAGGAAAAACAGTCATAAAGGGGTTTGACCAGGGGGTGAGATCTCTGTAATGAGCACCATGTCTCTTCTAGAGATAACAGTGCCTAAGAAACATTAAATGCAGTAATCAAACAGCCCCTATTGATTGCAAAATTATTGGAACTTTTGACCATGATTGTGAAAAACCACACTTTTTGCAACTTTCTTGTAGTTAATTTTCAGGGACCCTTTATTTGCATTGTAGGGCTACTGGGAAAATTTGCTGACACAATGTCACACCTGTTTTAAACTCACAGAACCTCAGAAAGTCAGAGAGACTCCCTCACAAGGTTCTCTCATCCAATGGATACCATACTAGGGATGGTCAGAGAGCATTATGAAAAACTAGTAGACTTAATTACAAAGAAGAAAAAGAACCTTTAAACCAAATGTCTACCCTCTGTCAAAGACATCTGTGAGTAGCTTAGATGTACTCTCTGACAATACAATATCAAGTGTTCCTTTTCCAAATTACCCACCCTTAGGTTCATACTCTCAAAGCCAAAGGAACAAGTTTTACTCGAAGAGAGAAACAATATAGTTTACAGACTGTTTTGTAGGAGCTGACCTGCTCTCCACATTGTAAAATCAAGTGTTCTTTGGGTCAGGGAAAAAAGAACATCAGAAAGCCATTCAAAACAGTTAGACCAAGAGCCATGAAATAGTGGAGCACTGCAAGATCACACCAATGACTGAGAAAATAAGATTCTGGACAAAGAAATAAATGCTTCAAAAAGGAAAATAAAAAAAACAATACAATGCCTACAACACACCAATCACACCAACTGCATATTTTCTTACACTTTCAAGAAATATAGTTTCCAGCACTAGCATGTCTGCATTATCAACATATAAAATAGGTTAACATTATTACTTCAGTAGCCTGATGATGGGAGGAGCATCCCTAACAACATTGCTTAGAAAAAGCTTAAAATGCAAGTACAAATGCCATGATAACTATCCTATATCAATGGTTTCCATTTTGTCCATAAAGTCAAGAATTTTTAAGTTGTTATATCTGTTGCTATAAGCCACCATAATAGTCAATTGTTCAAGGGTGATGAACTTAAATGAAGAAGTCATATTAGAATTAAATTACTAGGGCTCATGACTGGGTTAACAGTGCTGATGCCATTTTCTAAGTGATACAACACCAAGAAAAGTACTTGGCTAAAATCAGAAATTTCTTTTTTGATCTGTGGATTTGTTTTTAGATGTGGTAGGATTTTAAGTTAAGTGATCATATCTATAAAATAACTGGTCTCTGTAATTTAAAGAAAAGTGTATGAGCTAATGACTCAAATGAGCTCATGATATGGAGCATAATGAAGAGAATGCCTGGGTAATGAAGCTGTTAGATTTAGAGGTGGTAGGAAGTGGAAAATAGGTTGATGCCAAAAATCTTGGGTTGATTTAATTAAGAAGACATTAGAGAAAATATTATCAGCTTTGTGGATTTTGTTAAGACACATAAAAAGATACCAAGAAATATTGTTTCATCATCATCATCATCATATTTGGTTTAACGTCCATTTTACATGAAATTGAAATTGATGTTACATGACTAGCATTCTTTTCAACAATTTTTCAACTTTTGTGAGCTAGTAATAATAAACAATAACTTAGTTTGGTTTGACTGAAATAATTAAATGGTCACTTTTTATGTGTAATAAGGGTCAGAAAACCTCAAGGCATCTTTATGGATACCATCAATAGAAATAGAGAAGACCAGTAAGATATCAGATTAACTTAAGGAGGATATTAAGAAAATAGCTGGTTGATTTCATACAAAAGTTACAAAAGATTTTAGAAGGACCTTTGTGAGTCATAAAAAACATTAGTAAAGGAACATGATAAGCTCACACACAATTTGTCGGCAATATTACCAGTATGAAAATCACAGTATAACTTCTGGCAGGTATCAGTAAATTTCAAGTCTAAGTTTTAAGTTTAGACAGGGGATGGGAAGAGAACAGATTAAGATGATTTTCTAATGCTTCCTGTGAGGCAGTACAGTAACTTCTCTTATCCTTGTACTCTTTATTTTTCATTTATTATCACACTACATTGAAAAGTTAGTACAAGCATGAAACTAGCTTTTAAATTCAATTTGCTCAGATTAAAGCATTTTCTGTATGAAATATGTACTGATGAAATTTCCAGGAAAAAATTAATACAATTTGACTTTGTGAGTAAACTTGTTATCTATGGTAATCTCTCTGTCCCCCAAAAGTACTTTGAATACAACAGAAATTATTGTAAAACATTTTGTGAAACAAAATGATAACCTACATCTGTGATGTATAAATATAGCTCAAATACAGGTAGCAATTGCATCCCTTCCAAAAAAGCATCCCCAAAGGCATTTTATCTAACATGTAAATTATAATTGGTAAGTGCATACACAGTACAGAAAAAGCTAAAAATGGAAAAAAATTATATCCCTTAATATTTCTTAAAATAGTTTATTTTGATGAAAACCTTCATTTGTTAGGCACAAGATGCTGAAAACAGGGAATACAAAATGGAACATATATTTTATTGTTAGTAAAAATGATTGGGGGGGGGGGGGTCAAACCCGGCAAAATTAAACTCTTTATAACTGGAAAGCTAAAATGAGGAAACACTAAATAAATATGAAATTGAAATGCTAAAACTGAATATTAATAAGTGCTTCAAGGTGGAAAATGCATTGATTTTCATCAGGTTCACCCTCAACAAGCTGAAGGGCTACTATAGTGTAAAAGGCTGCATTATACTAATCATTGAAAAATTAATTCTTTATTTCCTATTTCATGCTTCCACCTGTCTCCAAAATGTATCTCTAAAAACAGGTACAAAGTTTTTTTTTCAGTTACAAATGGAGTGTAATGCTTTAAGGGCAATGGCATGGCTTAAACCACATGTCTATGCAAGGCAGGCTGATGACATACCACTATAATACTACTACAGTTGGCTCTACATCAAACCAAGCCTCCTGTCTTACACCTTTAAAAACTAAATTTTGATCTTTGTCACATTCATTATTATTCACTTTGTAATGCTAAATTATACTTTATAAACAACAATTTTATATGGGCATTTTTTTCTAAAAGCAATAGCTAAATTTAATGTGATGGAAAGTTTACTTCTTAATTAGCTTTGCAAGTGAAATAGCTTCCACCTTAATTTTTAGTGTGCCTTTCTTTGCGCAAAGTGAGTTAAGACCAGTCATGAAACTGCATTCATATTAACTTTTCAATTATTTTCCAACAGTGTATGTGCTGAGCAGTATTACCCCATTTCCAAATATTTACTTTGCAAAATTTGAAAGTAATTAGTGTTTAAATAAGCAGCCTTTCCACTCGATGCAGCTCTACGTTAGCAAGTTGTCTGTACTGTCTTATCCCATTGCAACTATTAACTGCAACATCACGGTAACAGTTGTACAAGTCATATGCTCAACTAAGTTTTAGTTACTAGATACAGTTCCCATTTACTATAGGCACAGCATAAATTGGTACGCTCACCAGTAAATAGAAAGTCATGTATCTTAATTCAAATTGCTGTTTGGAACAAGCGTGATAATGACAAACGTCGTGAATTTTATTTCATTAATCTCAACTACTAATCGGTATTACTGTTACTCAAGGCAAGTTTGCATTCAAAATTATATGCTGCTGCAAACTACTAATTCCCTGATTTCATTCCTACTGTTTCATTAAGTACTACCAGCTTCCGAATCTTTCCTTGAGTCCATTTCTGGCCTTGCAGTGATCTCCCTTTCAAGAACCAGTTTCTTATCCTCTTGTTGCGCTTTATACATATCCTCTTTTTGTTTAAGTATTCTTAATCGATTCGTCTTTTTTACCATTTTATTAACCCTTTCGTCTATCAGCGTCATATCTTTTTTCATATTTAACAATTTTGTGTGATATATTCTCAAGTCCCGGAAGAAATCGTCTAACTGGTCAGTAAGAACGTATTCTTTTATTCTAGTTGTTTCCTGCTGCAATGCATCAAGTAAGACCTGTTGACTTCTAACAAGCTCCTGGGTTCTGGAAACTTCCTTCTGTACTGCTGGTTGAAAGTGGGCTAACAACCCAACTTTGGCATTTTCCGTCCAGTGGCCTTCTCCAATCGAAGGTTTTTCATTTTCATTTGGGTCACTTTTAACTGTGCCATTTGTGGGCGTCGCTTGAATTTCACTTAGTTCCGACTCGCTTTCTTTATCATTTTCCATCGAAATTTAGTCTTAAGAGGCAAAACGAAACCTTTTCGGCTATCTCGACGAAAGTGACTGTGAGTCCAAGAACACAAGAACACGACAAGGCCAAGGACAGAAACGGTGTTCGTTGTTGTTGTTGTTGTCGTTGTTGTTGTTGTCGTCGTTGTTGTTGTTGTTGTTGTTGTCGTCGTTGTTGTTGTTAGACTTGGAAGCTCAAGTCGATGTCGTTTACTCACGTTCTGAAGTGTGACAAATTTCCAATTTGACCTGGATGATGACGATGATGATGATGATGATGCTGATTATTATTATTATTATTATTATTATTGTTATTATTGTTATTATTGTTAAACATCACGTATGATCAGTACAAAACAACTAGAGAGGCAATAAAGGATATTAGAAATTCTAACGAGAAAAAAAATCGATACACTGACTTCGCAAGGGTTAATAATCAAATCAATCACAGCCTATGCAGACAACGCATTTACCAGTCACTGGCACAAAGCGCTTTCTACTTTACCCAATAATATCTACTCATTCACAATCCGGTATTTAAACAACACCCTCGCCAACGCTTCAAATATGCTAAAATGGGGACAAAGAGAATCATCTGCCTGTTCCTTATGTAATGCTACAGAAACTCTCGGGCATGTTATTGGAGGATGTAATACAGCGTTGAACGAAAAACGTTATAATTGGAGGCATGACTCGGTTTTAAAAAATATTGCAAACTTCATATCTTCGAATAAGAAAAATGCAAAAGTTTACTGTGATATTGAT